>JAOQMS010042341.1:0-13973 GCA_027563885.1 Erythroxylum longipes
GTTTTTCATTGGATTACGCCCACGTTATGGTAATAAGCTCACGTTTTATGACCTCTGAGTTGGACTCTGGAAACGGGTTCCAACATGTATAGTATCAGAGCAAGTAAGAGTTAGACTCCGGAAACGGAGTCTAACAGTTGTAATCGCATACGAAGATCTCTTTGTTTTGATTCTTTGTATCCTATATATCATAGTTGCACTAATTTCCACCCAGATTTTGCCAAGATAAGATCCAAGCAACTTTTAATACATCTTTCTCTTGAAGATTCAAACTCTGAAAGTATACAATTGTCACTGAACATGCCCACAACTAAGATCAAGTAAGATTCTTTCACTAGATTTTCAACTTGATCCCAATAATCTAATCCAAAATTGCTAATTAAATCATTTTATCATCCCAAATCTTCTTGATAACCCCTTGATTATTGTTGATATTGCTCCTTTATTTTAAATTTTTAAATTTAAATTAGAGGCTAATCCTTTTTCTAATTAAATGGCATCTCCAACCCTTTTCTTACAAACTTAAACAAAACTACTAAGTTTGAACACATTAAGAGAAGATTATAGAGGATTTAAAGGCTAAAAATTAGGGTAAAATCCTAGCACATCAAATTCCTCCACACTTAATCCTACTTAACTCTAAGAAAATGAAAAAAATAACAAAACAAGATAGTTAAATAGTTTCTACCAAACCACTTTTCATGAGATTAAACCATGCATACTCCTTAAGACTTGGACTGAGAAAAAGTTAAGCATCGATACAGATCATAGTTGATTTTCACCAGAAATATGAATAGAGACAATTAAAAATAATCTCAATCAAAAATATCCACTAAGCCTTGGTGAATTTTCTCACAATGTTCACTCTTTCACACATGTATTTAGGCTTAAGTTGTTATTCCCAAACTCCTTTCACAAGGAATATACTATTATAAATTTGCATATACACCAAAGATCTCTCCATGAACACATAAAGGCATGAATCAAAAGGAATTTTATGAATTCAATGTAATCAAGCTTGGGTTAAGGGTTGGATAGGGAGAATTATAGGCTAAAAATACATATAATTAATAAGGCATTTAAACAAAATATAAGGGCTAATAAACGAATGTGACCTTTTCCAAGTACTCCACTGTCAATGTAAATATGGTGTTGCTACAATTATATTATTTTTTAAGAGTAGAAAATAAATCATTAATGGGAAAATAGGTAACCATGATACAAAGTTAAACCAAATATAAAATGAGAAGTTTGAAAAATATAACTTAAATCAAAGCCACTCTAATTCTCTAAATAGCTTAAGAATACCTTATTAAAACATGTAGATGGGTAATAAGATATATTATAAGTTAGGCTTACAACATGGGTTTAAAACACAAAATAAGGGGTTTTAAAAATGGCTCAAAGGGGCCAAACTAAGCATAATTAAGGAAAGTGGCTTTTAATTTAAATAGCTAAAACAAGGAAGGCCTTTATCATATTCAAGTTCATATGCATCATACAATTCAAATTGATTCAATGCAAGTTCTTGAGGTATCCAATTGATAGAGAATCATACACTAAAGAAAAATAGATGTACATAAGATGTTTCTGTCCTTTAGGGCCCAAATGCTCACAAGTTTCAAACAAATTCACCTAATCATCATGTAATACTTCATCAATCAATTTTCTTGCTTTGTCTAAGTGGATCCCCTAGCTCAACTTATTAATTTGTTTATATTTCATATTAATCAGTTTTAGTCCAAATTTGTATACACACAATCCAATTCATTCATAACTGTTTTTAAAAAAATTTCTTTGGCACATCTTATTTCAACAACTTCTAAAAGCATATAAAAAAATAAAAGAAAGTATCCAAATAACCTAAAAATGATCAAAATACTACAAAATCAGAATAAGGAAAAATATCACCCCCTATATTTAAAACATTGTCCTTATTATCTAATAGTAAGTCACAAAAGATTAGGGAAATAAGAAATGAACAAAAGAAGAAGAAGAAATTGCCATGTTTTTCTTCTTCTTTTGGTGGGAGAAAGAACTAGCAAGTCATAGGGAGGCTGGAAAAGAAGGCGTGAACCTTGTTTTATGAAGAAGGCTATCATATTGTGCTTCATTCGATACAATATGCTTTCAACCTTGTCCAATTGGGCTGGAATAGTTAGTTGAGTTAAGAAAGAGGAAGGGACATCTTCCTATTGGTTGGTAGTTGGTTGTTTTTTTGTTAAAAGTTTGTTACATTGGAAATTCCTAGAAGACTTGATAGTTGGACTAGTAGGAACAAAATCAAAATTGTTGTTGGACTATTTTGTGATGACCCCCATCATGGCTAAACAATTTAAATTTGCTAGTTTTATCTAACAAGCAATGCATATATTAGTGTTAGATAAGTCGAGCAAATTCAAATTAATGGCTAGTTGAGTGATATAGAACTACGATTAAACGTTTATTTTTCTTTTGAATCACAAAATGAAATTAAGTAATCAATAACCTAATTTTACTACAAAGTTTTGTTTTATACAACACAAACAAAAATTCCAACATTATCCCTTCTTCCTAAAAAGTTACAAGCAGAGAAACGTAAATATTTGAATACAAGTTTCTTCAAGTATGAACTTTTTGAAGCACTTGGGTTATAAGAAGTAAAATCAACAGACCATTCATTCCACAATTGAACAGGTTGAAAATGAGAAGAATAATCACATTTTCAACTTATGAATTGTTCCTTTTTAGTGTCAACCTTTTTTATGAGACCTATCGCAATATTAAATTCAACAATTGAAAAGGAAAATTTCCTTCCCATCATTCTAAATTCAATAGTCTCCTTCGTAAATAAATTAAGGTTATCATCATTATTAAACTGAAATATTGTATAAAACTCATACGTTAGTTTAACAAAGGTAGGCATTTGTATGTTCACATAGTTATGTCATCCCATGCAATTTACCAAAACATCTAATTCTTATTTAGTCTACAATTCTTCCAAGGTCTAAAGATAAACATAATTATAGGCATGTATATTTACTTTGCATAATTCTTTATAAATTTTCTTATCTTGTTCATCATGAAGGTATTGAAGCCTCCGATTTTAAGCTTTAGTTTGCTAGCCAACTCCATTTTCTTTCATTTTTTTAATGGACCTCAACGATGTACCTCCTTGTTATTTTTCTAGTT
This sequence comes from Erythroxylum longipes, assembly GCA_027563885.1. Classification (NCBI taxonomy): domain Eukaryota; kingdom Viridiplantae; phylum Streptophyta; class Magnoliopsida; order Malpighiales; family Erythroxylaceae; genus Erythroxylum; species Erythroxylum longipes. The sequence continues at coordinate 3,172 of JAOQMS010042341.1, forward strand.
GAGGGGAATCAAAAGTCAGGGAAAGCATTGCAAAAGGCACCAAAAAATTGTGAATAATTCTTAGTTCTGATGGCTCTGGTTCTCGAGGTGGTTCTTTGTAAGTCACTGAAACCACTTTACTAGCTATGATTTTGCTCTTTTTATAACTGCCTTGAATTTACACTAAATTGAAATGTTAGATGATGCTTTTGGTAACAGTCAATTGATTGGGATTGATGGATGTTGATTTAACCAAGTGGGGGAATTCTCCTTTTATTGGCACTATAGGTGGCTGATAAGTGTGGTCGTTGAGATGGGTTATGCAGTACGTGTATACTGGATGTGTGGTAACTCAATGAAAAGAGGTAATTTTAGGGTTTTCTACATTGAACATCATCGCTCACACATCCGTATCTACTGATCGAGACCATGTCCCTCATTCTTACTTTGTTCTTTACTAAGACACAGTTACATGGACTTATGATCCTTCCCACATAACTGTTGAAATTTGTTCCAAACCTTTACAAGAACGTTATCAATGTTCACATGAACGCTGATAACATTTATGTTAATTATTATGCTCCAACAGCTATGCTCTTATTCCACTATAAAAATCCCCTCACTTCTACTCTTTCACCGATTGTTCCCACAATTACACATCTTCTCATTCTCTCAAAACAAGACACATAATTTTATTTTATCTGCTTTATTAATTCTCGAAGACAGTTCCTACTCCGCCTTTGGGAGTGCACCAAAGCTGGTGGAGAAGGCATTAACTCTAGAGTCGGAGCCCATTGTCCTACTACACCATAGAGGGGAATTTTCGACTTAGGACAATGATTTTTCACGACGCCTTACACTCAGATAAGCTTTTCAATTAAATTATTACTGCTATTTTTTCTAACAATCTAAGTTGGAAAGTTCTATTTGTTACGTTACTATTGCTATCGGAAATTGTATTGTTCTACTTATTACTGTTTTCGGGCTTGCTACTGGCTGTTGAAAATTTTTGTATTTTTTTGTTGTGCAGTTAATTTCTGTATAAGTTGGAATTATGTCATCTGCAAATGAGACAAACATAAATTCTGCACTTACTGTTCTCCACGTAGTTTCCGCCTCTTTCACTATGGCCCTGAAAAATTATACTTGACCTTATTAGATTAGAGCCTCTAGATGGGAGAAACTTCAAAAGATGATTTGAGAAAATTCTTTTTTACTTTCAGCAATACGAAATCAATTATGTACTGTTTCAATAGATTCGTAGTGATAATCCCGACCCTAAAACTGCTAAGGACAACCGTAACATTAGGGAAGTGTTATTCAACCATATGATCAACCCTTTGTTTGATATCTACTACAAGTACAAAACTGCTAAGGATATTTAGGATGCTTTAGAAGTGAAATGTGGGACGGAATCCGATGCTAGTACTAAGAAATATGTAGTTGCTAGGTGGTTAACATTTACTGCTGTTGATGACAAGCCAATTATGGACCAATTACATAAGCATGAAGATCTAGTTACTGAAATCCTTACCGAGGGTATGAACATGTGTGAGTTGTTTCAAGCTAATGACCTTATTGAGAAACTACCTACCTCATGGAATGAGTATAAAACCCAATTGAGACATAAAAAGAATGATATGAAACTTCAGGAGTTGATAGGATATATAAAGATTGAGGATATCAACCGTGCACAAGATAAGACCAAAACACTCACCCTTGTCCCTACTGTTAAGGCTCATGTGGTAAAACATAGAAATGTTTATAACTTCAAGAATTACTTTGATTTCTAAAATAAAGTCCACAGGTCCAAGATCTTTCAGATCAAAAGAAGATTTTAGCAAACTCTTGGTAGTATCAATGATAGATAAACTAGTACCAAAAATAAGCATATCATCCACATAAAGAGTTATGATTACATAACCATTGATATCAGATTTCACGTAAATGTAAGAATCAGCATCACAAGAGGTAAAACCATGTTTGAAAATATCTTTTTCAAATTTCTCATGCCACTGTTTGGGAGCTTGTTTAAATCCATACAAAGACTTAACCAACTTACAAACCAGGCACTCTAAATCCCTCCGGTTGAACCATATAAATATTCTCATCTAGATCACCATTCAAGAAAGTTGTTTTAAATCCATTTGGTCCACATGAATTTTAAATACTGAGGCAATAGCAAACAACATCTGTATAGATGCAATTTTAGTAATAGGAGAATAAGTGTCAAAAAAGTCCAATCCTACTTTTTGTCTGTCAATGGTTCCTTTAAGTCTCAATTTCTTTTTCAAAATCCACTTACACTCCAAAGGCTTACACCCTCGAGGTAGATCAACTAAAACCCAAGTTTTGTTATACATGATTGACTCTAACTCACTATCTATGACTTCCTTACAAATTTAGCATCTACAGATCTCATTGCTTCCTCATAAGTTTTAGGATCTTCCTTAATAATATAAGTCATCACAAAAACATCATCTATCTCCTCAGTTTTTGTCACTATAAAGGAAGTAATAAAGTCAGAACCAAAACTAGTGGGTACTCTAGCTCTTTTGCTCCTCCTTAGTTCAACACTTTCCTATTCCTCTATGTCATCATTAGTAGAAGAACTAGGGACAAATTCTCTAGGATCTTGCACACTTACTTTCATAGGAAATATTTCCTCAAAGAACACTGCATCTCTTGACTCTATAATTGGTCCATAAATGTTAGGTCCCTCTTCTTTAACCATAAATCTATAGGCAACACTATTAGATGCATATCCTACAAAAATTGAATCAACGGTCTTAGATCCAATTTTCTTCCTTTTATGTTCAAGTAGAACAACCTTAGCTAGACACCCTTACACTTTAAAAAAATGCAAGTTAGGTGGATAACGTTTCCAAATTTCATAAGAGGTTTGATCTAGTTTCTTACGAGGGACTCTGTTTAGAACATAACAAGCTGAAAGAATAGCTTCCCTCTATATAAAATAAGGTAAACCGGAAGAAATCAACATTGCATTCATCATATCCTTAAGTGTTCTATTTTTCCCCTTGGCTATTCCATTTTGTTCTGGTGTATAAAGAGTTGTAAGCTTATGAATAATCCCAACTTTTGCACAATAATAAGCGAGGAAATCAGCACTATACTTACTACCTCAATCAAACCTTAATCTCTTAATCTTCCTTTCTAATTGGTTTCTAACCTCAGGTTTGTATTTCATGAACATTTCCTCTGCATCACTTTTATTTTTCAATAAGTAAATCTTAGTAAATCTAGAACAATCATCTACAAAGGTAATATAATATCTCATGCCTCCTTTATTCATACAATTCCTAAAATCACCCAAGTTTGTGTCCATCAAGTATAACAATTGTGAATCTCTCTCAGTCACTAACTTAAAAGGTTTCTTAGAGTGTTTAGTCTCAACACAAATTTGATATTTTTCTATTTCATTAGCGATCCAGTTAGGTAGCAAGTTTAAGCTTTGCATCATCTTATTTGACCTCACATTCACATGCCCAAGTCTAGAGTGTCATAAGTCTAAAGACTCAACAATATAAGCAGAAGAAGTTGATACATTCATTTCAACGTCAAGTACAAATAAGCCCCTATTACAAAATCCTTTTCCAACAAAGTTCCCATTCTTAGTCATAATTAGCTTATCAGAATCAAAGGTTAGTTTAATATCGGCTTTGTTAAGCAATGCACCAGAAATCAAGTTTCTACGTACATTAGGAACAAATAAAACAGTTTCTAATGCCAGCACTTTTCCAGAAGTGAGTTTGAGAGTGACCTTCCTAACTCCTTGGATAATAACTTTGTTGAAGTTGCCCATGTATATGAATTCACCATCAACAACAACATTCAACTCCTTAAACAAGTCCTTGTTGGTGCAGATGTAGCGTGTATCTCCTGTGTCAGTTATCCACTCAACCAAATTTTCAGCAAGGTTGACTTCGGACACCATAGCAACAATGATCTCCTCGTCATCATCAGCTTTAACTATATTAGCTTGAGGCTTACCAAAGCTCTTATGGTTACCCCACTGGTATCTCGTCTAGTTTCTTTTCCCAAACTTTCGTGATTTTTGTCCTTGCCCTTTCTTCTCATAGTTGATTCTAGCTTGACAATTGGCAGCATGATGGCCTAGCTTGTGGCACCACCAACATTCACCATCAATCCTTTTGCGCTTAAACTGACCCTGTTTATTGTTGAAAGACTTGTTTTGTCCACCATTCTTCTTGAAGTTATTAACATTTCTATGTTCTACCATATAAGCCTTAACAATAGGGACAAGGTTGAGTGTTTCGGTCTTATCTTGTGCATGGTTGACATTCTCAATCTTTATATGTCCTATCAACTCTTGAAGCTTCATATCTTTCTTTTTATGTCGTAACTGGTTTTTATACTCATTATATGAGATAGGTAGTTTCTCAATAAGGACATTAGCTTGAAACAAGTCACACATGTTCATACCCTCAATAAGAATTTCAGCAACTAGATTTTCGTACTCATGTAATTGGTCCATAATTGGCTTATCTTCAACAACGGTAAACTTTAACCACCTAGCAACTATATATTTCTTAGTATCGGCATCATCCTTCCCATATTTCACTTCTAAAGCATCTCAAATGTCCTTAGCAGTTTTTTCCTTACAGTAGATATCAAACAAAGGTTTGATCATATGGTTGAGTAACACTCTCCTAACTGTACGGTTATCCTTGGCAGTCTTAGGGTCGGTATTATCTCTAGGAATCTCTTGAAACAGTACATAATCGATTTCGTATTGCTGAAGGTAAAAAAGAATTTTCTCAAATCATCTTTTGAAGTTTCTTCCATCTAGAGGCTCTAATCTAGTAAGGTCAGGTATAATTTTCGGGTCCTTGGGAAAGAGGCACCTATGTGGAGAATAGTAAGTGCAGAACCTATGTTTGTCTCATTTGCAGATGACATAATTCTAACTTATACGGAAATTAAATACATACCAAAACAAAATACAAAAAATTTCAACAGCCAGTAGCAAACCCGAAAACAGTAACAAGTAGAACAATACAATTTCCAACAGCAGTAGTAACGCAACAAATAGAACTTTCCAACTAAGATTGTTAGTGCAAAAAGTAATAATAATTTAATTGAAAAGCTTATTTGAGTGCAAGACATCGTGAAAAATCACTGCCCTAAGTCGAAAATTCCCCCTCTACAGTGCAGCAGGACAATGGGATCCGACCCTAGGGTTAACGCCTTCTCCACCAACTTTGTTACGCTCCAAAGGGCAGAGTAGGAACTGTCTCCGAGAATTAATAAAGCAGACAAAATAAAATTACGTGTCTTGTTTTGAGAGAATGAGAAGAAGTGTAATTGAGGGAAAAATTGGTGAAAGAGTATAAGTGAAGGGGTTTTATAGTGGAATAAGAGCAAAGCCGTTGGAGCATAATAATTGACATAAACGTTATCAACGTTGATGTGAACGTTGATAACGTTCTTATAAAGGTTTGGATCAAATTTCAACAGTTATGTGGGAAGGATCAGAAAAAATCCATATTCTAAGACCTTTCTTACTATTCTATTGGCAATAAAATGCCCACTACATTCCTCAGAATGACAAATGGTTAAGATAGATGAAAATTTAGTTTCAAGCATGCACCCTCTTATTACTTGATTAGCATAGTGTTTTCACAAGTATAGATTATCCTATAAATAGTATTTAGCATCAACTATGAGCTTGTCTTTTTATGCCTTAAAAATACCTACAGGAAACAAATTAGAGGCCAAGAAATTAACAATGTGAGCATACTAATGCAACTTTAAACTAGTTGGAAATAAATGTTCTTTTGAAAGTTCTTTCAACTATGCAATGAATCAAATGATCTACCACTTTACTTTTAGTCCCAACCTTGTCTTTAATTTCTAGATCAAATTCACTCAACAAAAGGATCCACCATATTAGCCTCGGTTTCACTTCTTTCTTTGTCATTAGGTACCTAAATGTTGTATGATCAGAAAATACTATAACCTTGGTACCAACAAATATGAACAAAATTTCTCAAGTGTGAAAATCACCACTAATATTCTTTTTATGTGATGTTGTAGTTCCTTTAGGCTTCATTTAGTGTCACAGATATCTAATAAAGCACATAAGGAATTTTTCTTACATATTGTCCCAAAAATGCTCCTAAAGCACAATTATTTGTGTCACATTTTAGCTCAAACGATAAGTTCCAATTAGGTGGTTGGATTATTAGTGTAGAAGTTATCAATGATTTTAATTTTTTAAACATAATCTTGCATTTCTTAGTGAACATAAAATTGATTTTTTTTCTTTTTCTTTTTACAATAGCTTACACAGAAAAATCCTTTACGGAACACCTATAAAAACCTCTTTGTCTACGAAAAGAACGAACTTCTTGCATATTCGCATATTAAGGTAGAGATTGAATAACATCAACTTTGTTTTTTTTTTTACCTCTGTTCCCTTGAAACTACAAGGTCTAACATAATTCCTTGACTTACCATAAAATGACATTTTTCAAAATTTAACACCAAGTTTGTTTCAATGTAACTTTATAAAACTAATGTTAAATTATGCAAGCAATTATCAAACGAACTTCCATGCAGTCATCCGTTAAGATTTCAATAATATGTTCCACATAGCCAAAGAAAAGGGTTACCACAAGGTAGATGGTGTGTTACATGCTCTAAAAAGGTACACATATGTATGCAAAGGTACTGAATAAGCATATAAACATTGTCTTCTATCGGTTTTTTGGTAAAATATCTATTTTAAAATGAAAAATCATCTAAAAATAGTAGAAAGCACAACTAGCTAACCTTTCTAGCATTTGGTCGATAAAAGGAAGAGGAAAATGGTCCTTTTGAGTAATATAATTTAGTTTCAGTAATCGATGCAAACACATAATTCATTCTATACTCGAGTAGAAGCTAATTCACCATATTGATTTTTCACAATTGTCTTACCAGTTTTATTTAGATGACCTAAATTAGAATTACTTAACTGTATCCAAAATCGGATAAATTACTCCCACCTACAGCAATTTGATAATTTCTTTCTTAACCACCTCCATCATTGGTATATTTAATCTCCATTGGAGCTTCTTAATTAGCTTTTCTCCTTCTTCAAGCAAGATGTGGTGCATACACGTAGATGGACTAATCTCTTTAATATTTTTGGTAGTCTATCTTATGGCTACTTTGAATTTTTTGAAAAGAAACCTCTACCAATTCCTGCTCTTACGTAAAGGTTAACTTGCTTGAGATTATTACTGGCAAAATGTCTCCCTTTTTAAAGAGTATGTATTTTAAGTGTTTTGACAGTGGTTTTAACTCTAATCTTAGGGGCTTAACAATTAAAGGGATATGCTGTCATTAGGCATGGGCACGTCTAACTTCAAGTACTACACCATCAGCATTTATTTCACCTCCTTAAAGTTATTTCATGCTGCCATATACTCGTACAATTCAAAGTTAAAGAAAAAAAATCAGTATCTTCCTTATTAAAAAGATTTTCCCTCATAGTTATTTCTAAGTAAGACTTCTCATCAAGTTCGAAGCAGTATTACACTAATGAATCTAAAATATCACTTACAAAAAATAGGAAAATCAACATCAGAATTCTTCATTGTATCATATATATTAAATTGAAGAGTATCCTTACCAAATTCCATAGTCATAGTACCATTGTTGACATTAAGTTTTACTTTGGTCATTTCAAGGAAAGGCCTTCATAACAAAATAAGTCTCATTTTATAATTATTTTCCATATCCAACATATAAAAATCCTCAAATAAATTAATTTGCCATTGATATGCATAAGAACATTCTCCACTAACCTTTTGGCATATGTATTGGATCTATCTGCTAAAATTTGATGGAACTATCATTTGGACCCTAATTAAATCCAAAATTCTTGTAATCAAACAAATGTAATATAAAAAAGTAGGAGTCCATATTATGAGAAATTCTAGTTTATCAATCATTATAGAAGAAAATATTTAATAAAATAAGTGTTGTGATAATATAAAATTTTATGATAAAGAAAATAAAGGAAACAATAAAATGAGAGTTATCAATGCAACGAACTTTAGTTTATATTTTTTTTTGAAAATTTGAATTTCATTAATAGGAGGACAAAAAATGTATGTAAAGTATTCTGAAGCTTTTACAATATAAGGATACAAGGAAAAAAATGATGACTTTCATCCATTACTCCTACACAAGGTTTTAAAAACGGACAGGACAGGTAGGTTTGACCAATAAAAGTTTGAACCGGCCAGTAGTTCGGTTAAGTTTCACCTAATAACCTCTATGTATAAAAATCAGTCGGTTTATCAGTGAACCAACCAATTTTTTGTCGAATCGGTCCAACCAGTCTATTACTATACAGAACTACAGATATACCTAAGGGCTACTTCACGCCTCTTCACCATCTTCTGATCCTCTCTTCACCATCTCTCACTGCCTCCATAGATGTAGAAATCGAGATCTTCTCTTCAAGTTTCAGATTTCATTTCATCGAACCCTCTCCTCCCCTCTTCACTGTCTTCTCTTCGCCATCTCTCACCACCTCCATAGATGAAGAAATCGAACTCTTCTCTTATCAAATCAAAGTTTAGATTTCACAAATTAAACTCTCTACTCACCTCTACCATCTTCTCTCTTGTCAGATCTCATTTCTAACCCCTTTTGCCTGTTTATTTCAACAAATTGCAAAGGAAAGCTACGAAGGATGTTGGCGTTATTGCAGGGCTTAATGTGACAAGAATTAAGGAGCACAAAATTGCTACTATTGTATATGGCTTGGACAAAAAAAGCGTTAAGGAAAGGAGAGAAAATGTTCTTATCTTTGATTTAGGTGGAGGGAACTTTTGATGATTCTCTGTTGACAATTGAGGGGTTTTTTAGGTGAAAGTCTCAGCTGGTGACACTCATCTTGGGGGCGAGGACTTTGATAACAGGCTTATGAATCATTTTGATGAGTGGATTTTGTCAAGTTCGTATAGAATTCCAATTTGTTATGTAGATAAGGAGATAAGGATAAGGCAGCTGAATCATAAGCTTTCATTTTTGTTTATACTTCTTGATTAATTAGTTTTTTGTAACACTTAGAACTCTATTTAATTTCAGATTTTGATAGTTGTTTTATATATATCCGTTGAAGTATTGAATTTATTAATTTAAAGCATTATTTTGAGCTGCTTTGTGGAGCCTCTTTTATAATAATTAGCCACCCTTCCTTTAAGTCTTGAATCAGTAAGAGCTTTTCTGTAAGTGAGTACCATTCTGATGTGTTTCTACTCTTAGTTTGTTTCTGTTATGGTCACCATTCGTCTGTTGATTTGTTTCTGCCCTTGGTTTGTTTCTGTTATGGTGACATTCATCTTGGTGTTGAGGACTTCTATAACAGGCTTGTGAAGCATTTTGTTGCAAAGTTTAAGAACAACAAAAGAATTCGAGATTCGATGAATGGGTCTTAGAGTGAAATGGTGATTTAGTTGTCAAGTTCCTATGGATTTCCAATTTGTCCTGTAGATAAGGGGATAAGGATAAGACAGTAATTAGTGTTCTATAACAATTAGAAATACTTGGTTTAAGTTTTCTATAATATTTAGAACTATATATCATATCAATTTTTGTAATATTTAGAACTCTATTTCGTATCAATTTCTAGTTTTGATAGTTGGGTTATATATAGTCTTTCAACTATTAAATTTGTTGATCTAAAACACCAAAATTGAAAACTAGCAATGATTCAGTTAGGCTATTTGAAGTGGAGCAATTGCTGGAGCAAAGTTTAATAAGTGAGTAACATCTATTGGTCTTTTTTGTATTCTTCTTCTCAAACATCTGATGGGAATATCCAATAAAACTATATGTTTTTTGGTAGAATATTTAAAGGGGGAGGAATTTGTAGAATAAAAGAACATCTTATTGATGTTAAGGATAATATTGCTTTTTGCAAAAACAAGTACCACTTATTGTACATGATATGATTGGAAAATATTTGCAGCAACAAGTAAAAAAGAAAAAGGAAAATAAATAAGCTCATGATATATCTTTTGGAGATGATGAAACACCATAAGTATTAGATAAAGGAAAAAAGAGAAGCTACTATTGACATAGATTCTTATCTTTCTTTAAGAACTACTCGTGGTTCTCAACCTAGTCAAAAAAGTTTTATGCTTGATAAGGATGTTGTTTTGCGGTGTAAAAGAGCATGGGCTAGATGGTTCTATCATTTATGTATTCCTTTAAAGGCTTTAAATTCATCATATTTTGAGGAAGTAATTGATGCTACAACAACAATAGGTCCAAGATTTAAGGTACCATCTTATTATGAGCTGCATTTGCCTTTGCTTCAAGATTTAAAAACGGAATGTCAGTTAATTGTGGATACATAAAAATCTAGTTAGGAATCAACAAGATGCACTATTATGGCAGATGGGTGGACTGATCAAAGACAAAGAATCATGATTTGGAACAACTTTTATCAAGTCTATTGAGGCTTCTGACATAGTAAAAAATGCTAATGCTTTATCTGAATTATTCTCTAAAATTGTCGAGTGGGTTGGACCAAAGAATGTTGTGCATTTTGTTACAAATAATGCAGCTAATTATGTGTCAGCTAGGTACTTATTACAATCAAAGTATGGGCATATTTATTGGTCTCCATGTGATGCTCATTGTATAAATCTTATTTTAAAAGATATTGGTGGTATGGACCATATTTCTAGTCTTGCTTCTCGCGCATCTAAGATCACAATTTTTGTGTATAATCATGTCACATTTTTGTCTTGGTTAAGAAAGCAAGAAGATTGGGT
>JAOQMS010042343.1:0-13970 GCA_027563885.1 Erythroxylum longipes
GTAGTTTTTGATAATAGGCTTGAAGGTTCTACCTCCAGCCCCTTGGCAGTTCCAGATAAATATCGACATAAAAATCGAGTAAAAGAAATTTAATCTGTCTGCGAGTTGACGTCAGTGTCAGTCGGCTCCTGTCCCTGACCTGGAGGGATGTCCGGTGGAGGCTCCTCCATCTGAGTATCCGACTCAATAGATATGGCAGTGGCTAAAGTTGAACCTTCGGCTGGATTTGGTGGTCTCGGAAGGGGTAGTTTGCGGATTTGACTATCCGATGGCGGGACAGGGTACGTACTGGTTTCATTGTGATCCTCCTCTATGTCCCCGCAGCCCATTGCCACATGTGTGGGCAGATTAATATTTTGATCGTGTATGATAACATCGGCGTGGGATGGAATGGATAGGACCACGTGATCCATTATGGGCCAGGGTTTGTTCGGTTGGCTGGGCTTGGAAGGAGGCAGGGGTGGTGTTTGGCTACTTTGGCCCATGCGTTGAGTCTGTCCAGTGTGGCCCATATCATGAAGCTGGATAGTAGAGTGCAACGACGTTTGGGGCCTGGGATTAGGCGCGTCATTGCGCCCAGCTGACGCCACACATTTTAGGCGACTCTCTTTCAGCTTCGATGGAGTAAGTGATTTCGATTTGATTTGGGTCTTGAAAGACGTAGGCTGAGAAGTGAACGTTGGGGTCGCCGCCTTTGGTTGAGGGACGGCTATTCCTTGCTCCAACGGCTCGAATTCTATCAGAGCCATGAATCTCGAGCCCTTCAATCCGACGGGGTGATGAACGTTAGGGCGGTCGCGCTATTGAGATGTAGAGGATGGCGGCGGTCGGCGAGGGCAACGCATCACTTGCATCCATGGACCATAGCTCTCTTGGCGGAGACCATCTGAAGAGGATGCCAGTTGGTGGGCAGGTGGGGTGGACTGTATGGGGTCACTGGAGGGTTGGTCCGTTGAGGGTGTGTCCGACGGTCACGTGGGGCAAGTCATGGCCCCATGACCGACCCGCCCACAGGAGAAACAAATCTGGGGTAATCCTTCATAGGCAACCCTGATGATTTCCCCATTGAGCTCAACAATGGGTCGGAGTGGGGAACTGAGATCGATATCCACGGCCACCCATGCGAATTTGCCCCGTTGGATGAGTTGGGTGTGATTGTTGATTTTGATCGTTCTACCCACCAGATTCCCGAGCGCTGTGAGGATTGATGGATGGTATCTGGCGATTGGTAAATCAGGGAAACGTACCCAGGCTACCACATGTGTGATTTTCCCAGAGGAGGGTCGAAATTCAGGATACCATGGTTGAACTGATAAGGCGTGTCCAGCAATAATCCATGGCCCCTGGGTAAGTGTTTGAATATAATCGTCTTACTCCATGAAATTAATGAGGTAGAAATCGTTTTCAATATCAACAATTTTCATTGGGCCCTTTGGTTTCCACATGGTTAGAAGTCTGGATTTGAGCATATTGAATCCCAGAGTGTGGCCGAGGAGTTTGACAATAACTGCGTTTGCCCAAATTTTATCGAGTTTGCCTTTGAGTGTGGTGGAAAGTTCTAGCCCCATGCCGAATTTTCCTTGGATAACAGAGATGTCTCCCTCAGCGATTTCGATGGGGTCTTCTTCAGGCCATGCTAGATCTTTCCCACCTCCTCCAGCATCTATGTGGCCAGTGACCACCGAACTGTAACTGAGCTGGTTGCGCTGTGGGGCAGGCGCCGAAGGAGGGGGTCTTCCTCCCTCTCACGGAGGCGTACTTTTTTGGTAGCTTGGCGATCAGCTTCAATTGAGTGGGGAGTACTCGTGGTGGAGTCAATTGAGTGGGGAGTACTCGTGGTGGAGAGCATTGTTTTGTTCGGTGAAGTCTAAGTACTCACACAAATAACGTGGCTTTTTTAACGCTCGTTTTAATAAGCGCTTATGATACCAACAAGTACACCACCCAAAGGCCAAAACCCTCTTGGCTTTTTTCACTTTTTTCTTCACAAAGTTTACGTTAGAGAAGAGGTAATTTCAACCGTTTATGTCTATTCAATTCGAACCAGGAGCTTGAAATACACGTCCTATTTCCCATTTGGGTTGGCTCTCTAAACCACGATGTCATTAGATTTCAAGAGCCTCTTGGAGTCCTTGTGAATTTCAATGCCCAATACACTTCTAAAAAAGAGAACAAAACTAGACTTGAACTGCTTCCCTCCGGCCACAGGATAGATCATCTCTTAGGTTGTATTTGGAAGAGCGGTAGCGGTTGATAACCTGATAAAATCAACCTGCTAAAATGATTAATACTTATGTGTTTGGGATTGATATTTTGGTAACTGCTGAAACGTGAAAATAGGTATTTGGTAAGTGCGATTGCGGTTGTTGAAAATAGATAAAATGACTAAAAAGCCCATTGATTTAATAAATTATTAATTGTTGTATAAATAATTAAAAAATACATTATTAGTCATATAAATTTAAAATTATAAATAAGAAAATATTAAATTAAAATAAGAAAATATAAATAAAATAAATTTAGTAAATAAAATATTTTTTAAAAAATATATTATTAGTCATATAAATTTAAAATTATAAATAATAAAATATCAAATTAGAATAAGAAAAATATCAATAATAAAATATTAAATTAAAATACGTTGAACTTGCTTTCTATTAGTTAAGGGTATAATGGAAAATAATAATTATCAGAAGGTTATTAATGGAAAGTAGAATTTCTACCGCAGAAGTACTTTCTTACTGCAACCCTCTTTCTATTTATCGATTTCTGCAGTGACATCACACTTTCCTCCAACTTCCGGTTGTTCGCCCACAAATTCAAACATGCGGTTGCGTTTGAAAACTGTAGTAGGTAAGTACTTATCTCACCGCACTGTAGATCCAAACGTAATCTTAGTTATAATAACTCCCCCATTAACATTGTCATAAGTTTTATTATGTTGTATTTGCTATAGTTACAATGTTAACATTAGGGTTTGATTGTACTATAAGAACTAATAGTAGATAATAACTCTCTTTCAACATAATTTATAATTTCATAATCACAATTGTCATTTAATATTGCATTTGCGATTTGTTGTATCATCTCAGTTTATTGTAGTTATATATATTCTATTTGTAATTATAAAAGTGGTCATTAAATATTATTAATAATTAATACTCTATAATTTAAAACATTAATTCTATTAATAAGAAAAAGGATAATTATCACTTGTTAGTTCTTAATTTAACAATGACAATAAGTGATAAAGAATTAGGGGATAACAATTTTTGTCTAGTTCCATTCAAGTTAATTGGGTTTCAAATTAGGTTTGGCTTTTTCTAAAAAAGATTAGACATTAGACCTAGTTTAGGCTTGAGTTACTCAGCATGATCTAACCCAAAACTTGAAAACATCAAGTAAAATAACGTAGTTTTTAATTTCAAAATGAAAAATAAATCAATTTTAATTTATACTTGATCAAATTTTGGGTTGCCCAAATCCGTCTAATAGAATTTGAGCTCAAGCTACGAGTCTTAGGCCCAATTTGGCCCAGTGTGAAATAATCCACGTGGCTCTTTTATAAAAGATGCGTATGCCTCTTTAAAAAATTAGAAAACAAATCCTAATAAATTGTTTTATGTTGAGATACAATTGCCATTAATGTATAGGTGTGATTGAATGTCCATTATAAAGTATAAAACGAGGTCCCTTAAAAAGCAAAAAAGGAATTCTGAGATTCTTTAGGATATTTTCATCACTTAAAGTGCCATTTTTCATGCTCTATTTAAAAAATAGAGCAACATTTTTGTACTTTAAGCGTATTCTAATCTATACATGCACTTGCATGTTTCAGATTATATTTACTTATAAAAGAGGTCCCATATTATGTAGGACTCATTTTCAATTATTTCTGCTACTCGATATAAGCATAAAATATAAGGTAGTGAAAAGATAATAAAGTGAAGGGCCAAATGTGCAAATTACTTGCTAGTGTTAAAAAAAAAAAAGTCTAACTTAGTCTATCATTATTTATGATGTCAAGTTGTACTATAATATTTACAAAATAGTACTACTTGTACTTTACTAATTTGTTCACCCATCCAAAGTAATATGACAGTTTAACAACATAGATCTATTGAATGTTGAGGTGGCTACTAACACAATCTAATTGAGCCACCTCATATTTCTCAGATATCGACCCATATTTCAGAGTGTAATAATAGTAATTGCGACAATAAGATAAGAACCCGAGTGGTTGTCTAAAGTTATAATTACAGAAGAGGAATCTACAGTGGCTGTTTAGAATCACAACAAGACAAGACGAGAGGAATCCAATGCGGTTGTCTAAAATCAAATCGACAGGACAAAAATCCAAAGTGATCATTTGGATTTGTAGGGATATGAGAAGAATCCAGAGTGATTGTGTAGAATCATAGTGTTAGACGTAGGATTGTGCATTAGTAGCTTTAATGTTCGTAGGATTGTATATTCAAGTCATTATCAATATATATTTCTTAACCTCCGATGTATATTTAGGCTCTATTTGTAACACATCTTGCACCATATATATACTTATAAATTAAACTAGTTGGTATCCTATTATGCAGCTCTTATTTTAACACTCTTATTTTCATTTATCTTTACAGGATGAAAGTAAATAAAAAGACTAGTAAAGTGGACATTTCACTCACGGAGGGAATTTGAAGTATGAAATTGCAACAAGATTTAATATGAGGCTTACAAAAAATGAACCCAAAAGAATTAGGTTTAAAACCAGAAAAATGGTAGAAAATGTAAATTAAATTTGAATTTATCAATTAATTTTAGCATGAAAAGTATGCAAGGAGTATATACACTCAATACGTAAAACTTTAATAGTTATATTAGTAAATTAAAGGAAATGAATCCAAATTTTACAAATTGATGCTCAAAAGAATGTATATATATTTTGATGTTATGAAAAATGGTCGAAAAAAGTTAAGACCTATAATTGATATGGATAATTGGTGAGATTTCTTTTATTTTCTTCTTAAATTGATTTTTACTTGATTTAAAGTTATTTATATAATATCTTAAATATTTTAATAATTAAAATCATTTTAAAATAAAAAAAAGATTCATGTAGTTTGAAAAGTTAATAATCCAATTATGCAGAAATCTAATAAAATTTAAATTTAGTGTAATTAATATTATTTTATAATTGTTAAAATACGCTAACATGAGTAATAAGATGTGAACTTAGGGGCGTTTGGTTAAAATTGGATAATGGTAATAGGTATGAGAATGAATATAGTGAGGAATGAGAATAGATATAATCATTATAATTATGATGTTTGATTAAAACGAAGGAATGATTACTACTATTATTGATAGCGATTGATTGGTTAAAAATATTAAGAAATAAAAGTTTATTAAAATTTTGTTTTATATCAAATTTTAATATATTTTAATTGTTTATATTAAATTGCTAAAGAAGAGAAAAACGTAATAAATTAATTATATTGTCATTAATTATAATGAAATTAATTATTAATTATATTAAAATAAATAAATAAATAAATATATTATATTTAATTATAAAAAATGTAAAAAAAGATAAAGAAAGTATCACTCGAAAAGGATTAACATTATGAGAAGTGATAGAGCTAACACCTTAAAAAATTCTAAAAATTGGATATCATAATAGTTTCTTAAAATGATGATATATGACCAACCACCCCTTTTCATTCCATACTTATGAAACCGTTCTCAAAAATATCAATCAAGCAAAACCGTTCTCAAAAACATCAATCAAGCACCCTCTAATCCATCTTATAGAAAGTTTGGGACAATTTGCAGGCGCAACATAAAACCAATAAAAACCAACTCTAATGGAACGGTGTAGTAAAACCCAAAGAAGCCCTGTTGCAGCACATATGCTGACGTGTCAACTTCCTCTAATACCTGAACCTCCAAAAAGACACGACACGTTTCACCACGTAATGATTGGAGTATCTGTAAGAAGCAACCACGTGGGGTTTTAACAGAACATTCACGTCAATATATCATTTCACTTGCTTTTATCATTATTTAAATTATTTGCAAGGGGTGACCCTTCCAGAAACTTCCCAATACAAATAGCGGCTCAATTTGCGCCACGTGCACATGTACTTCCACGTAAGCATCCTATGTGGAACTTCTCAGTCCCCTGAAAATGATACGCTCCATCTTTTATTTGATCGCACGCAGATATAACGCTTACACGCATTGGTGACACTTTTAAGTCCACCAAATCACGCGCACGCTCAAAACATTCGCCAACTCCAAACAGCGGTAGTAGGTCTTCTCGGCTAACAAACAACACAAAACTCTTAAAATTGATTTCTCTGATACTTTTCTTCATCCTTTTCCTTACTCTTCTTTGGAGAAGACATGAACGGGGAGAGGAAGAGGGAAGAGGAGAGTCTAACGACTGCCAAACAGAAATTGGTGTTCATGTGCGGGTATCTTCCCGGAGCTTTGCCTCAAAGGTCGCCTATTTTGTCTCCGGTCGTCGTTAGGACCTCCGGCTTCCCATGGAAGGACGTTTGCGGCGGTGGTTGCGGATTTGTGATGGCCATTTCTGGTGCTTCTCCTCTGTTCCTCTCTTTTCTTTTTTTGGAAACAAAAAGTCAAGTTTTTGGGTTATTGAACTCCCCGGTGACATTGATTGGATCGGATCAACGTGTTTGTTGTTTCGTTGGCTTACATTTGACCTGCGGTGTTTCTTTGACAAAGAAATGTGAAACACGAAGAGCAAATAATTAAATGGAGGTTTAACTAAACGTGTAAAAAGTGGTGATATTGAACTTTTCCGAACGAGTCTTTTTGCTTTTTCACTCCCACATTGATGATTTTTCTTTACAAGTCAGTGTCCGCTGCCACTAAACATCTTTCGTTGTAACGTACAGGTTAATAAGCCCTCGGCATTTGATATCTTGGAGAATTCTCTTCTTATCTTAGATTTCCAGACATTGACAAAAGATTTCAAGTTGAAGAATCAATAACAGCTGTTTTCAACCTACTTTTTATTTTCCACCGACCTATAGTTTCATTTCATTTACGACCATCGTGCTTTCTTTGCTGTTGACTGTTAAGTTTTTATATATTATCATAAGTCGAGGTCAACTGGTGAATGAAACAGGGCAGTTTGGACTCATGTGAGCTAAATGAAACTGGTATTTGGGTTTTCTGTGTGTGAATGTTGTGCCTTAATTCAAAACATTGTTATTTTATTCATGATTCTTTCTCAATCAGATTCTGGAAAGCTCGTCACATGGGGTTCCACAGATGATCTAGGTCAAAGCTATGTGGCATCTGGAAAGCACGGGGTAGTTCAGCACTATATAGAACTTTATCTTCCTCTTATGTTTATTTATTTTTTTTTTTTTCTTGTAATCTAACCCACATCTCCCTTTCTTAGGAAATTCCCGAGCCATTTCCTCTTCCAGCTGATGTTTCCATCATGAAAGCAGCAGCTGGTTGGGCACATTGTGTAGCAGCTACTGGTAAGTATGATCTCTTTATTTTTCTTCCAATTTGCCCCCTTGGTATTTTCTAAGTAATTTATTTGTGCCATTTCATACTTTCTTTGGCTATATGTCTCTGCCTATACTGGTAAACTAAGTTCGTGTATATGTCTTAAATGACAGACAATGGAGAAGTTTATACGTGGGGATGGAGAGAATGCGTTCCTTCAGGAAGAGTTTTTGGAGACCCATCTTCAGCGGCAAGTATAGAAAAGGGTGTACTTGAAAGACAGAGTCCATTTCTGACCGAGCAAGGTACTATCAATTTTTCTTGTCATTCAAAAGAATTGACTGGTAGATGTTATTTGGTTATGGCCTAATATGGCACTTCTGAGATGTTGCGGTAAGCCCTCGCTCTCAAGGTTCACGATCTACTGGTGGAAGTGGTACCTTATCTGGTGTTGACCCGAACGAGTGTGGAGATGGAAGCACAAAGCGGAGAAGAATATCATCAACCAAACAAGCGGCTGAAAGCTCATCTTATGGTGATGAAACACCATCAGCACTTCCATGTCTGGTGACATTGGATCCTGGAGTCAAGATTGCAACTGTTGCTGCTGGTGGACGCCATACTTTAGCATTGTCAGGTGATCTCAATGGTGCTTTATGTTCCAGTTTTTGGATCTTATAAATTAAAGTGAAAACAATCTCAAGATTGATATGCTGTATGAAGCTTGAAGCTATTGAGGATCTGTTACTCATGACACTTGAACTACCTAATTTTCCAAGGTTTCAGATATAGGACAGGTTTGGGGCTGGGGCTATGGAGGTGAAGGACAGCTTGGTTTGGGATCCCGGATAAGGATGGTGTCCTCTCCTCATCCAATACCATGCATTGACCATTCTTATGCTAAGGATAGACCACAAGAATTTTCTGGAGGGGGCAGGATGTCAGAGGGACATGGTTTTAGAGTTCCTGGAAGTTATGTGAAGGGGATTGCTTGTGGAGGGCGTCATAGTGCAGTTATAACAGGTATGCGGTCGTTGCCGTTTTCTTGATCCACTAATGGTAATTAGTATACAAGATACAAGTGATAGAAGCACGAGTGACCAGCTTTTTGACTGCTTGGGAACACAACTTAATGCAGTTTTGAGCATAAACAAGACATTTGCAAATTAATATTCTGAGCTGGATTGAAAGTTAAATTTGATGTGAGACATAATCCAACCATATTGTACTGCATTTCCAACTTTGTGAATTTATCCAGGCTTTGATTAAGCAAATGTAAGTTCACATACCAATCATTGATATTCAATTTCACATTTTACAGATGCTGGAGCACTAATTTGTTTTGGCTGGGGACTATATGGACAGGTAATTTGGACTTACATAGCCTGTCTTCAAGGATGGTTTTCCCTAGAGGATTATATGTGCAATTGTATATAAAATGAACAGGTTTCTTATATTTCGAAATAAAATGATGTTTCCTATATGTTTACTAGTGAAAATGCTTCCGTTTGACTTCATTCACATTACCCAATTGGAACGTTCTGTAGTGGCTTAGCATAGTCAATCTTTTATTGACTAAACATATTTGGGTATTCCAGAGGTTTGTCATACTGTTGGAGACAGAAATCTTAAATGTGCTGCGGGTAATGCCTTTCTATTTACTTTGTTCTAGTCCCTAAAACTTCAGGTTGCTCCATTTCTGTGTGATCTTTTACTTCATCTATCTTTTTTGCATGACCAGACCGGACTCCTCTTAAAAAGCCACAACAAACCAGATAGTGGATTTATTACTTAATGCAAAACCACATAGTCATTTATGTATTTTCATTGGCTGCAGAGCTGTCATCTGTGATTTTATACGATAAATTATAATTTGCTGTCGGATTTAGTTGTCCTCATTACCTAAATGTAACGTTTACCTGTTTGCTGGAAATCTAAGTACAACTGGGATAATGCAATCTGATTTATGTGAATAATAAAAAAGTGTTGTTTGTGATGGATATGGACAAATTTACTGTAATGTTTTTATCTGTCGTCATTGGCTACTTCCGTCTCTGCAAATATTGACTTCACCTTCCATCAACAAACTAATAGTGTTTATTGATGTATGGGAAGAAAAAAATCCGTTGTTTGTCATGGATATGAACAAGTTTTACCCATTGACAACCTCTTCCACTGCTGCCTTGGCTATTTTTGACTGCAAATCATTGACTTCACCATCTTCCATTAAGAAGCTTTCATGCCCTTCTTTGAGTCACCTTTTGAATTGTTTGTTCCTATATCCATCCTGGACACTGGTTAGAGTTCTGAATTTAACAGTTCTTCAGGATCAACATGTAGGTAAAGTAGATAATGGTGGAGATAAAAGCACTGTAGATGTTGAAGATGAGGTTCACTGTACAAGGAATATTCTACTTATTCTCTCAACTGCTTAGCTTTCTATAAGTCTTGTAAATTTTCATTTCCACAACTTAATCGACTTATTGTTTTCTCAAGTGTGGGCAAGGAAGTACAGATGATGAGTTGAGCCCAAAGTGTGTGTCTTCCTTACTGGGCATTAGAATAGAGGGTGTTGCAGCAGGGCTTTGGCATACAGTTTGCATTTCTTCCGATGGTGATGTCTACGTATTTGGGGGAAATCAGTTTGGACAGTTGGGGACTGGAGGTGATCAAGCCGAGGTATGATACTTTTGTAACTATATTTTCATGTGTTTCTCTTTCATGTCCTATATTTTATATGTAGACGTCTCTGTTCCAGCATGCGTTTTGATCATAGAGGAAACCTTTCATGCTATTATCTCCCTGTTCTTTGAATTTTAAATCAGACTATCCCGAGGCTATTGGATGCTCCCAGTTTGGAAAGTGTGAATGCAAAAATTGTGTCATGTGGGGCTCGTCACAGTGCTATAATAGCAGGTATGCATATATAGTGCCTCCTTCCGTGCTAAACACAAAATGTGCAGATTTTGCAGTTGCTGAACATTAACACATTATCATGTCGCTAGCCATTTGGAATTCCTCCTGCATCTTGTTGGAAAATTTTATTTATTAGGTGTGTGAAATGAGTACCTAGACGCATAAACGATTAATGAAAGACCAAGAGATGAGTGAGGGAATTTGTTTCGGAATGCAGCACCATATACTAATACAATTTCAATATTCTGGAATTAATTAATTATTGTTCGAAAACTGTTTTGGAATCTGTCCAAGTGTAATCAAGGTATAATCATGTTCTGGTATGGGTTGAAGGCTTTTGGTCCTATTTACAGATTTTTATGCATCTGGATTGTAGTTTGATATTATACCGTCTAACACTTTCTGTTCGTTGAAGAGGACGGGAAGGTCTTCTGTTGGGGATGGAACAAGTATGGACAGGTAAATATGAAATCGTAGTGCATCTCAAATGATGTTGGAACAGTTTCATCCTGAGTAGGATAAATGTTGTGTTCCAATGTCAGTTGTGTGCAGACATCACTAAGATTTTCCTGTCAACCAGAAAAATGCATTATTGTTAACATATAGACATGTGAAACAGCTTGGCTTGGGTGATGTAATTGACCGCAACCTTCCTTGTCAAGTTACTATCGAAGATTGTGTTGCAGAGAATGTAGCGTGTGGCTGGTGGCATACCCTACTTCTGGCGGAACAGCCTGTTTGATTTATCTGATTTGTCAAAGCCTGAGCACAGTTTTGTTAGGTTAGGAACTCCGTCCAGGTTACACGTGTATGTGCATACGATGGGTAGCACAGACATGCTTTGTTCCAACTCTAGTTTTAGTTTACACGTGTATGTGCATACGATGGGTAGCACAGACACGCTTTGTTGCCACCCTAGTTTTAGTTCATACTTTCAACAGGATGACTAGAGTGACTAACAGCTTTCGAGATATTAGCATGATTTAGGTTATCTTTGTATGTTTGTCTCGTAAAATTTTCATTATGTAAGAATATGGCCAACAAGTCAATATGATCGTTATTTGGGGACGTGGTGAAGTTTTATCCATTGACAAAAGGATAGTTGTTTTGCTCCTTTTTCAATACGAAAGCACATCCTACTTCCCATTTCCGTTCATGTACCTCCGGTAAAATGTTCCATGACCTTGGGTTACGATAAAGCTTTCAATGTTCCTTGTACCTTGCTCTTTCGACAAAATATTCAACAAGAGTTTCATAAATTTTGAGTTGACCTGAGGGTGCTATAGGAGGTTTTTTTTCGGCCATCAAGTCACAATTTCCATTCTTGTTGATTATGGCATATCTAGCGGCTTGCGTACCCATTTTTGTTCCTTGGTTTGGTCGTGAGGTAGTTCCTCTTTTAAGATGTAATTTTGTAGTCTGTTAGCTGTTCCTCTTTCGACTCTTCCACGACGCATTGTTATTCTTTCTTATATCGTTTCACACGAGTTTTTCTTTTCGTGAACCCTTTGCACAGGAGTCCATTTTTGTCGATGAAAATAAGTTGCTGTGTCTACTTCTATCGTACTCGTTAGTTGAAAGAAAGAAAGTGGCATCCTTGTAGTACTTCCTTCACGTCAGAATCCCTTTTAATTGGCTGAACACTAAGTGAGAGTTTGAATAAATTATAAGGGATCGCAAGCCTTTTCCCATATAATAGAGATTTGTATTCTATCTTATTATTTTTCCTGAACTCATATGTTGAGTATAATTCATTTCCAATTGATACAAACCTTGAAGAAATAGACCTGCACCAGTCCCTTCCCCTCTGAAAGATTCATCCGTGTGTATGACCCGCACATGCATCTTTACGTCCGCCATCTTTTGTCCAGGTTTAACGTCGCATTCGAGGAGAAAGTGTAATCACTTGTGACTTCAGCGCAGACCATCTTTTCTCCAGGTTTAACGTCGCATTCGAGGAGAAAGTGTAATCACTTGTGACTTCAGCGCAGAGCTGGTGATGTACCTCGTGTTAAAGTTAGCCATCTCCACGGTTCACGTGACTAACCGTCGCGAAGATTCAGGGTTCTGTTGTGTCGGTCTTAACGACAATGTTGATCTCATGTACTTCAAAGTAAGGTTTCAACATACTAGTCGAGATTGTTAGAGTGAAGCATGCCTTTTCTAACTTATTCTGAAAAGTGTTGTTGGCATAAGAAACAGGCCTTTGACCCTGTTAGGCTATCCACATATTGCATTAGGTGTTAATGGTTAGCTGATAACGGATTAATATAACTAATTTAACTAGCGGATAAAATTAGCTATTTATTAAAAATGTTTAGTAAAATTAGCTGTTTATGTGTAAAATGACCTATGAGGACATGATTTTTAAAAAAGATTTATAAAGATATGAGTATTATATCATAGCAATACACAAAACAATATTACATATTTAAGAAAAAAAAAGTACATTTTTATTATCATTTCTCACAAACAACCAAGATATAAAGCAAATGTAGATCATGATGATTTTTAATAGCAATGCATATTTCAGTGCTTGTTCAAAGTTTGATATGGTATATATATTTCTTGAACAAATGGAAGATTTATGTTTATCACTAGGTTGCTCTATCAAAGATTACACAAGACAGGTAAGAAACATATGTTCTTAACTATGAATGAAAGAGACCAATATTATTGTCAAGAAAGAAAAATTGTGCCTAACAATATTACTCCATACAATTGGAGAAGTTAAAGAAAAAAGACAAAAAGATCCTTAGCTTTCCTCCGCTGAGACGTCAACTCCTGATGTGGGGTAACCTCCTTAGCTTTTTATGTGACCCCACAGTTGATGGGTCTCTTTGATTATTGTACCAAAAGACTAGAGAGAAAAGAGTGAGGGTATAATAGTCATTAAAGCATAATCTTTCACCAGTTAACATTAAAACGCTCCTATTGAGCAGCTTTTTAAAAATCAGCTGATTGAGTTCAATTAGTCAACCCAATCAACCAATTACTAAACATATCTAATAGCTATTTGACATAGTCAAACAACTAAAACTCTTCAATCAGCTAAAAAATGTTGATAAGCCATTCACCAAAAGGGTCTTTGTATGCCTTTCTCCTCTTTTGCTAAAATTAGATTCACTAGATTTCGACTATGCACGGGCTGAACAACAAAAGATGGGTGTTGGGATGACATTTACTAAAATGATTAGCAAATATATCAATGTGAATAAGGCTTAGGATAATTTTATAAAAATAAGTTTGATTTGAGAACACGAATACGAAAATACAAAGAGTGATATAAGGGGGTGTTTGTTTCTATTTTTGTTTTTTTGTTTTTTGTTTGTTTTCAAATTCAGTAAAAAAACTATTTTTTTTGAGTTTTTAGTTTCTGTTTTTGATTTTGGTTTCTTCCAGTTTTCAAAAATTATGAAAACCATAAAAAGTGGGTTTTGTTTCCCGTTTTTTTTTTTCCATAATCTGATTTACTATCATTTAAATATATATTATTTAATTATTCAAGATTATATATTTAATAAATTAAAATTAATTATAAATAAAATTTATAAATAATTTAATATTATTTA
>JAOQMS010042344.1:0-13970 GCA_027563885.1 Erythroxylum longipes
TAGGCAAAATCGCACGTCGGCATGGCCGCTAGGCACCTTCAGTGGGAAAAACAGCATGTCGGCAGACCTTCAAGGGGTGAAACTGCACATCGGCACAAGTTCGGTGGGCAAAACAGCCAGTTGGCACAAGTTTGGTGGGCAAAACAGCCCGTTGGCACGGGCGTTAGGCACCATTAGTGGGAAAAATAGCCCCTCAGCGCACCTTCGGTGGGAAAAGCAGCCCGCCGGCACCGACGCTAGGCACCTTCGGCGGGCAAAACAGCCCATCGGCACGCCTTCAGTGGGGAAAACGGCTCGTTGGCACAGGAACTAGGCACTTTCGGTGGATAAACAGCCCGTCGACAGAAGTTTGGTGGGAAAAAAACCAGTCGGCACAAGTTCGATGGGAAAAAAACCAGTCGGCACGATCACTAGGCACCTTCGTTGGGAAAAACAGCACGTCGTCAGACCTTCGGGGAGTAAAACTGCCTGTCGGCACGGGCGCTAGACACCTTTGGTGGCAAAAACTGCTCGATGGAACAAGTTCTGTGGGAAAACAACCCGTCAACACAAGTTCGGTGGGAAAAAACCCGTCGTCACAAGTTCGGTGAGCAAAACAGACCATCGGCACAGTCGCTAGGCACCTTCGGTGGGAAAAACGACCCGTCGGCATGGTCAGTGGGCACCTTCGGTGGCAAAACAGCCCGTCGGCACAAGTTCCGTGGGAAAAATAGCACGGCGCTAGGCACCTTTGGGGGGAAAAACAGCCTGTTGGCAAGGTCGCTAGGCACCTTCGGTGGGAAAAACAACTTGTCGGTATGATTGGTAGGCACCTCTGGTGGGTAAAACAGCCCGTCGGCACAAGTTCGGTTGGAAAAACAGCCTGTCGCCACAAGTTTTGTGGGAAAAAACCCATTGGCATAAGTTCATTCGGCAAAACAACCCGTCGGCATGGTCATTAGGCACCTTCGGGGAGAAAACAGCTCGTCGGTGCACCTTAGGTGGGAAAAATAGCCCATCGGTGCACCTTTGGTGGGAAAAATAGCCCATAGATGCACCGTCGGCACTGGCGGTAGGCACCTTCGGTGGGAAAAACAGCCCGTCGGCAAACCTTTGGTGGGCAAAACGGCCCATCGGCACGGTCGCTAGGCACCTTCAGTGGAAAAAATAGCCTATCGGCATAGGCGCTAGGCACCTTCGGTGGGAAAAACAGCCAGTTGGCACGGGTGCTAGGCACCTTCGGTGCGGAAAACAGCCCGACGGTGCAAGTTCTTTGGGCAAAACTGCACATCGGCACGGGTGCTAGGGACCTTCGGTGGGAAAAACAACACATCGACAGACCTTCGGGGGTGAAACAGCCCAACGGCAAGGGCGCTAGGCACCTTCGGTTAGAAAAACAAACCGTTGGCACAGCTTTGGCGATCAAAACAGCCCGTCGGCAAGAGCGCTAGGCACGTTTGGTGGAAAAAAATAGCCCATCGCACACCTTCGGTGGGCAAAACAGCCCAGCGACACCGGTGCTTGGCACCTTCGGTAGGAAAAACAGCCCGTCGTCCCGCCTTCGGTGGGCAAAACTGCACAACAACTTAGGCGCTAGGCACGTTTGGTTAAAAAAACAGCCCATCGGCACAAGTTCGGTGGGCAAAATCGCACGTGGGCACAAGTTTGGCAGGCCAAACAGCCCGTCGACCCAAGTTCGGTGGGCAAAACAGCCCGTCGGTAAGGTCGCTAGGGACCTTTGGTCGGCAAAACAGCCCACCGGCACAAGTTCGGTAGGCAAAACTGCAAGTTGGAACGTGCGATAGGCACCTTCAGTGGGAAAAACAGCACATCGGCAAACCTTTCGGTGGCAAAACTGCACATCGTCACAAGTTCGGTGGGCAAAACCGCCCGTCGACACAGGCGCTAGGCTTCTTCGGCGGGAAAAACAGCCCGTCGGTAGAAGTTTGGTGGGCAAAATAGCCCGTCGGCACGGGTGCTAAGCACATTTAGTGGGAAAAACAGCCCCTCCGCACATCTTCGGTGGGCAAAACAGCCCGTCGCCAAACCTTCAGGAAGTAAAACCGCCCGTCGGCATGGGCGCTAGACACCTTTGGTGGGAAAAACAGCCCGATGGCACAAGTTCAATGGGAAAAAAACCCGTTGCCCCAAGTTAGGTGGGAAAAAATCCGTCGACACAAGTTCGGTGGGCAAAACAACCCGTCGGCACGATCGCTAGGCACCTTCGGTGGGAAAAACAGCATGTTGGCACAAGTTCGGTGGGAAAAACCCCACGTTGGCACGAGCGCTAGGCACCTTAGGTGGGAAAAATAGCACGTCGGCAGACCTTCGGGGGGCGAAACAGCCCGTCGGCACGGGCTCTAGGCACCTTCGGTGGGAAAAACAGCCCGTTGGCACAACTTTGATAATCAAAACAGCTCGTCGGCATTAGTACTAGGCACCTTCGGTGGGAAAAACTGCCCGTCGACACACCTTCAGTGGGCAAAACTTCCCGTCGGCATCGGCGGTAGGCACCTTCGGTGGGAAAAACCGCCCGTCGACACACCTTCGGTGGGCAAAATCGCACGTCGGCACGAGCGCTAGGCACCTTTCGTGGGAAAAACAGCCTGTAGGTGCACCTTTGGTGGGAAAACAACCCGTCGACATAATTTCGGTGGGTAAAACAGCCCGTCGGCACGGTCGGTAGGCACCTTTGGTGGGAAAAACAGCCCTTCGGTGCAGATTCGGTGGGTAAAACAGCCCATCGACATGGGCGCTAGGCACTATCGGTGGGAAAACAGCCCGTCGGCACAAGTTTGGTGGGCCAAATAGCCCGTCGGCACGGGCGCTTGGCAACTTCGGTGGGAACAATAGCACGTCGGCAAACCTTCGGGCGGCAAAACAGCACTTCTGCATGAGCACTAGGCACCGTTGGTGGGAAAAACAGCCTGTCGGTGCACCTTCTGTGGGAAAAATAGCCCATCAGTGCAAGTTCGTTGGGCAAAACAACTCGTCAGCACGTTTGGTAGGCACCTTCGGTGGGAAAAATAGCCCGTCAGTGTACCTTCAGTGGGCGGTAGGCACCTTCGGTGGGAAAAACAGCCTGTCGGAACCTTTGGTGGAAAAAACAGCCCGTCGGCACAAGTTCGGTGGGAAAAACAGCTTGTTGGAACAAGTTCGGTCGGAAAAACAGCCCGTCGTCAAAAGTTGGGTGGGAAAAAAACCTGTGTGCACAACTTCGGTGGGCAAAACAGCCCGTCAGCACGGTTGGTAGGCACTTTCGGTGGGTAAAATAGCCCGTCGGTGTACCTTCGGTGGGTAGTAGGAACCTTCGGTGGGAAAAACAGCCCGTCGACACAAGTACGATGGGCAAAACAGCTCGTCGGCACAGGCGCTAGGCACCTTCGGTGGGAAAAACATCACGTCGGCACAAGTTCGATGGGCAAAACAGCTCTTTGGCATGGGCGCTCGGCACCTTCGGTGGGAAAAACAGCATGTTGGCAGAACTTCGGGGGACAAAACAGCCCGTCGGCATGGGCGCTAGGCACAAGTTTGGTGGGAAAAAAGCCCGTTGGCACAACTTCGGTGGGCAAAACAGCCCGTCAGCACGGTTGGCAGGCTCCATCGGTGGGCAAAACTGCCCTTCGGTATAAGTTTGGTGGGCAAAACATCCCGTTGGCACGGGCGCTAGGCACCTACAGTGGGAAAAACAGTCCGTCAGCACACCTTCGGTGGGCAAAACAGCTCGTCGGCACGATCGGTAGGCATCTTTGGTAGGCAAAACTGCCCGTCGGCACGGGCGCTAGGCACCTTCGGTGGGAAAAACAGTCCGTCGGCACAAGTTCGATGGGCAAAACAACTCGTCGGCACGGGCGCTAGGCAACTTCGGTGGGAAAAACAGCATGTCGGTAGACCTTTGGTGGGCAAAACAGCCCGTCGGCACGGGCGCTAGGAACCTTCGGTGGGAAAAATAGCACGTCGAAACAAGTTCGGTTGGAAAAAACCAGTCAGCACAAGTTCGGTGGGCAAAACAACCCGTCAGCACGGGCGCTAGGCACCTTCAGTGGGAGAAACAGCCCGTCGGCACACCTTCGGTGGGCAAAACAACCCGTCGGCACAAGTTTGGTGGGCAAAACTGCACGTCGGCACGGGCTCTAGGCACCTTCGGTGAAAAAACAGCCCGTCGGCACAACTTTGGTGATCAAAACAGCCTGTCGGCACGGGTGCTAGGCACCTCCTGTGGGAAAAACTGCCCGTCAGCACACCTTTGGTGGGCAAAACAGTCCGTCGACAACGACGCTAGGCACCTTCGGTAAGAAAAACAGCTCGTCGGCACACCTTCGGTGGGCAAAACTGCACGTCGACACGGTGGAAAAAATAGCCTATCGGTGCACCTTCGGTGGGAAAAACAGCCCATCGGCACAAGTTTGATAGGCAAAACAGCGAGTCGGCACTGTTGGTAGATGCCTTCGGTAGGAAAAACAGCACGTTGGCACGGGTGCTAGGCATCTTTGATGGGAAAAATAGCACGTCGGCAGACCTTCGGTGGGCAAAACAGCTTGTTAGCACGGCGCGCTAGGCACCTTCGGTGGGCAAAACAGCCTGTCAACATGGTTGGTAGGCACCTTCGGTGGGAAAACCAGCCTATCGGTGCACCTTCAGTGGGAAAAACAGCCCGTCGACACAAGTTCAGTGGGCAAAACAGCACGTGGGCATGGGCGCTAGGCACTTTCGGTGGGAAAAACAACACGTCGGCAGACCTTTGGGGGGCAAAACAACCCGTCAGCACCTTTGGCGGGAAAAAAAGCCCGTCGGCACAAGTTTGGTGGGAAAAACAGCCTGTTGGCACAAGTTCGGTGGGAAAAACAACCCGTCGCCAAATGTTTGGTGGAAATAGACCCGACGACACAAGTTTGGTGGGTAAAACAGCCCGTCGGTACGGTCTCTAGGTACTTTCGGTGGGAAAAACAGCTCGTCGGCACAGTCGGTAGGCACCTTCAGTGGGCAAAACAGCCCGTCGGAATGGGCGCTAGGCACCTTCGGTGGGAAAAACAACCCGTTGGCACAAGTTCGATGGACAAAACAACCCGTCGGCAAAAATTCGGTTGGCACCTTCGGTAGGAAAAACCGCCGATCGGCACAAGTTTGGTGGGAAAAACAGCACATCAGTGCACCTTCGGTCAGTGCTAGGCACCTTCGGTGGGCAAAACAACCCGTCAGAACGGTTGGTAGGCACCTTCGGTGGGAAAAACAGCCCGTCGGCACAAGTTCAGTGGGCAAAATAGGCCGTCTGCACGCGTACTAGGTCCCTTCGGTGGGAAAAACAGCTTATCGGTGCACCTTCGTTGAGAAAAACAACCCATCGGCGCAAGTTCGGTGGGCAAAACAGCCCGTTGGCACGATCGGTGGGCGCATTCTGTGGCAAAAATAGCCCTTTGGCGCACCTTCGGTGGGAAAAACATCCCATCGGCATGGGCGGTAGGCACCTTTGGTGGGAAAAACAGCCCGTTGGCACAAGTTCGGTAGGCAAAACAGCACGTCGGCACGGGCGCTAGGCACCTTGGGTGGGAAAAATAGCATGTTGACAGACCTTCGGGGGGCAAAACAACCCGTCGGCACCTTTGGTTGGAAAAACAGCCCGTCGGCACAAGTCCGATGGGAAAAACAGCACGTTGGCACAAGTTCGGTGGGAAAAACAGCCCGCCGCCACAAGTTCGGTTGGAAAAAATCCCGTCGGCATAAGTTCGGTGGGCAAAACAGCCCGTCGGTACGGTCTCTAGGTACCTTTGGTGGGAAAAACATCTCGTCGGCACGGTCGGTAGGCACCTTCAGTGGGCAAAACAGCCCGTCGGAATGGGCGCTAGGCACCTTCGGTGGGAAAAACAACCCGTCGGCACAAGTTCGATGGGCAAAACAACCCGTCGACAAAAGTTCGGTTGGCACCTTCGGTAGGAAAAACCGCTCATCGGCACAAGTTCGGTGGGAAAACAACACATCGGTGCACCTTCGGTCAGTGCTAGGCACCTTCGGTGGGCAAAATAACCCGTCAGAATGGTTGGTAGGCACCTTCGGTGGGAAAAACAGCCCGTCGGTGTACCTTCGATCGGCGCTAGGCACCTTCGGTGGGAAAAACAGCCCATCGGCACAAGTTCAGTGGGCAGAACAGCCCGTCTGCACGAGTACTAGCCTCCTTCGGTGGAAAAAACAGCTTATCGGTGCACCTTCTTTGAGAAAAGCAACCCGTCGGCACAAGTTCGGTAGGTAAAACAGCCCGTTGGCACGGTCGGTGGGCTCCTTCTGTGGCAAAAATAGCCCTTTGGCGCACCTTCGGTGGGTAAAATAGCCCATCGACATGGGCGGTAGGCACCTTTGGTGGGAAAAATATCCCATCGGCACAAGTTCGGTAGGCAAAATAGCACGTCGGCACGGGCGCTAGGCACCTTGGGTGGGAAAAACAGCACGTCGGAACAAGTTCGATGGGCAAAACAGCTCTTTGGCATGGGCGCGAGGAACCTTCGGTGGGAAAAACAGCCCGTCGGCAACCCTTCGGTGGGAAAAACAGCCTATCGGTTCACCTTCGGTGGGAAAAACAGCCCATCAGTACAAGTTCGGTGCGTAAAATAGCCCGTTGGGACGGACGATAGGCACATTCGGTGGGAAAAACAGCCCTTCGGTGCACCTTCGGTGGGTAAAACAACCCATCGGCATGGGCGCTAGGCACCTTCGATGCAAAAAACAGCCCGTCGGCACAAGTTCGGTGGGCAAAACAGCCCGTCAGCACAGGCGCCAGGCACCTTCGGTGGGAAAAACAGCACATCGACTCACCTTCGGTGGGCAAAACAACCCGTTGGCACCTTTGGCGGGAAAAACTGCTCGTCGGCACAAGTTCTGTGGGAAAAACAGCCCGTCGGCACAAGTTCGGTGGAAAAAACAGCTCGTCGCCACAAGTTCGGTGGGCAAAACAGCCCGTCGGTACAGTCTCTAGGTACCTTTGGTGGGAAAAACAGCACGTCGGCACAAGTTCAGTGGGCAAAATAGCCTGTCAGCACGGTTGGTAGGCACCTTCGGTGGGAAAAATAGCCCGTCGGCGTACCTTCAGTGGGCAGTAGGCAACTTCGGTGGGAAAAACAGCCCGTCGGCACAAGTTCGATGGGCAAAACAGCTCGTCGGCACAAGCGCTAGGCACCTTCAGTTGGAAAAACAGCACGTCGGCACAAGTTCGATGGGCAAAACAGCTCTTTGGCATGGGCGCTAGGCACCTTCGGTGGGAAAAACAGCACGTCGGCATACCTTCGGGGGCAAAACAACCCGTCGGCACCTTTGGTGGGAAAAACTGCCCGTCGGCACAAGTTCGGTGGGAAAAATAGCCCGTTGGCACAAGTTCAGTGGGGAAAACAGCCCGTCGTCACATGTTCGGTGGGAAAAAAACCCGTCGGCACAACTTCGGTGGGCAAAACAACCCGTCAGCACGGTTGGTAGGCACCTTCGGTGGGAAAAATAGCCCGTCAGTGTACCTTCGGTGGGCGGTAGGCATCTTCAGTGGGAAAAACAGCCCGTCGTCACAAGTACGATGCGCAAAACAGTTCATCGGCACAAGCGCTAGGCACCTTCGGTGGGAAAAATAGCACATCGGCACAAGTTCGATGGGCAAAATAGCTCTTTGGCATGGGCACTAGGCACCTTCGGTGGGAAAAACAGCAGGTCGGCAAACCTTTGGGGGTCAAAACAGTCCGTCGGCATGGGCGCTAGGCACCTTTGGGGGGCAAAACAACCCGTCGGCACGGACTCTAGTCACCTTCGGTGGGATAAACAGCCTGTCGACACAAGTTCGGTTGGAAAAAAACCAATCGGAACAAGTTCGATGGGCAAAATAGCCCATCGGCACGGGCGCTATGCACCTTTAGTGGGAAAAACAGCCCGTCGGCACGCCTCCGGTGGGTAAAACAGCCCGTTGGCACAAGTTCGATGGGCAAAACAGCTCGTCAGCACAGGCCCTAGGCACCTTCGTTGGGAAAAACAGCACGACGGCACAAGTTCGATGGACAAAACAGCTCTTTGGCATGGGCGCTAGGCACTTTTGGTGGGAAAAACAACACGTAGGCAGACCTTCGGGAGGCAAAACAGCCCGTCAGCATGGGCGCTAGGCACCTTCGGGGGCAAATTTTTTTACAGCCCGTCGGCAGGGCGCTAGGCACCTTCGTTCGGCAAAACAGCCCATGGGCACGGGCGCTAGGCACCTTCGGCGGGAAAAACAGCCCATCCGCACGGGCGCTAGGTAAAACAACCCGTCGACACGAGCGCTAGGCAAAACAGCCCATTGGCACGGGCGCTAGGCAAAACAGCCCATTGGCACGGGCGCTAGGCAAAATAGCCCGTCGGCACGGGCGCTAGGCAAAACAGCCCATCGGTGGGAAAAACGGCCCATCGGCACAGGCGCTAGGCAAAACAGCCTATCGGCAGGGCGCAAGGCACCTTCGGTGGGAAAAACAGCCCGTCGGCACGGGCCCTATGCACCTTCGGTCGGCAAAACAGCCCATTGGCACGGGCGCTAGCACCTTCGGTGGGGAAAACAGCTCATCGGCACGGGCGCTAGGTACCTTCAGGCAGAAAACAGCCTATTGGCATGGGCGCTAGGCACCTTCGGTGGGAAAACAGCCCGTCAGCACACCTTCGGTCGACAAAATCGCCCATCGGCACGGGAGCTAGGCACCTTCGGTGGGATAAACAGCTCGTCGACACAAGTTCGATGGGAAAAAACCCGTTCGCACAAGTTCGGTGGGCAAAACAGCCCGTCGGCATGGTCGGTAGGCACCTTTGGTGGGAAAAACAGCATGTCGGCACAAGTTCAGTGGGCAAAACTGCACATTGGCACGGGCGCTAGGCACCTTCGGTGGGAAAAACAACACGTCGGTAGGCCTTCGGAGGGCGAAACAGCCCGTTTGTACGAACTCTAGGCACCGTCGGTGGAAAAACAGCCCGTTGGCACAACTTTGGTGACCAAAACAGCCCGTTGGCACGAGCACTAGGCACCTTTGGTGGGAAAAACTGCCCGTCGACACACCTTCAGTGGGAAAAACTTCTCGTCGGCACGAGCGCTAGGCATTTTTGGTGGGAGAAACAACCCGTCAGCACGGGCGCTAGGCACCTTCGGTGGGAAAAACAGCCTGTCGTCACAAGTTTGGTTGGCAAAACAGCACGTCGGCACGGGCGCTAGGTACCTTTGGTGGGAAAAACAACACGTCGATAGACCTTCGGGGGACGAAACAGCCCGTCAGCACGGGCGGTAGGCACCTTCGGTGGGAAAAACAGCCCGTCGGCACAACTTTGGTGATCAAAACATCCCGTCGGCACGAGCGCTAGGCACCTTCGGTGGGCAAAGCAGCCCATCAGCACGGGCGTTAGGCACCTTCGGTGGGAAAAACAACAAGTTGGCACAAGTTTGGAGGGAAAAATAGCCCGTCGGCAGAGCGCTAGGCACCTTTGGTGGGATAAACAGCCCGTCGACACAAGTTCGGTGGGAAAAAACCAGTCCGCACAAGTTCAGTGGGAAAAATAGCTCGTCGGCACAGGCCCTAGGCACCTTCGGTGGGAGAAACAGCCCGTCGGCACAAGCGCTAGGCAGCTTCGGTGGGAAAACAGCCCGTTGGCACAAGTCCGGTGGGCAAAACAGCACGTCAACACGGGTGCCACGCACCTTCAGTGGGAAAAACAACACATCGGCAGACGTTCGGTGGGAAAAATAGCCCGTCGGCACAATTTTGGTGATCAAGACAACCTGTCGGCACGAGCCCAAGGCACCTTCGGCGAGAACGGGCGCTAGGCACATTCGGTGGGAAAAATAGCCCGTCGGCAAACCTTCGGTGGGCAAAACTGCAAGTTGGCATAGGCGCTAGGCACCTTCGGTGGGAAAAACAGCCCGTCGGCAAACCTTCGGTGGGCAAAACTGCAAGTTGGCACGGGCGCCAGGCACCTTTGGTGGGAAAAACACTCTGTCGGTGCACCTTCGATGGGAAAAACAGCCCATCGGCACAAGTTCGATGGGAAAAATAGCCCGTCGGCACTGTCGGTAGGTGCCTTCGGTGGGAAAAACAGCAGGTTGCCAGACCTTCGGTGGGCAAAACAGCTCGTCGGCACGGGCGCTAGGCACCTTCGTTGGGCAAAACAGCCCGTCAGCACGGTTGGTAGGAACCTTCGGTGGAATAATAGCCCGTCGGTGAACTTTTATCGATGCTAGAAAACTTCGGTGGGGAAGCAGCTCGTCAGTGCACCTTCGGTCGGTGCTAGGCACCTTCGTTGGGAAAAACAGCCCGTCAGTGCACCTTTGGTCGGCGCTAGCCACCTTCGATGGGAAAAACAGCACGTCGCCAGACCTTCGGGGGGCAAAACAGCACGTCTGCACGAGCACTAGGCCCCTTCGGTGGGAAAAACATCTTGTCGGTGCACCTTCGCTGGGAAAAACAGCCCGTCGGCACAAGTTTGGTGTGCAAAACAGCCCGTCGGCACGAGCGCTAGGCACCTTCGGTGGGAAAACTGCCTTTCGGCACACCTTTGTTGGGCAAAACAGCCCGTCGGCACGAGCACTAGGCACCTTTGGTGGGAAAAATAGCACATCGGGAGACCTTCAGGGGGTAAAACAGCCCGTCGGCACGGGCGCTAGGCACCTACGGTGGGATAAACAGCCCGTCGACAATAGTTCGGTGGGCTAAACAGCCCTTTGGCGTCGACACTGGGCACCTTCGTTGGGAAAAACAGCCCGTCGGCACACCTTTGGTGGGTAAAACATCCTGTCGGCACGAGCGCTAGGCACCTTTGGTGTGAAAAACAGCCTGTCGGTGCAACTTCGGTGGGCAAAACAGCCCGTCGGCGCTGGCGCTAGGCACCTTCGGTGGGAAAAACAACAAGTTGGCACAAGTTTGGAGGGAAAAACAACCAGTCGGCATGGGCGCTAAGCACCTTTGGTGGGATCAACAGCCCGTCGACACAAGTTCGGTGGGAAAAAACCAGTCCGCACAAGTTCAGTGGGCAAAATAGCCCGTCGGCACGAGCCCTAGGCACCTTCGGTGGGAGAAACAGCTCGTCGGCACAGGCGCTAGGCAGCTTCGGTGGGAAAAACAACCCGTTGGCACAAGTTTTGTGGGCAAAACAGTACGTCGACACAGGTGCTAGGCACCGTCGGTGGGAAAAAAGCACATCGGCAGATGTTCGGTGAGAAAAACAGCCCGTCGGCACAATTTTGGTGATCAAAACAACCCGTCGGCACACCTTCGTTGGGTAAAACTGCACGTTGGAACGAGCGCCAGGCACCTTTGGTGGGAAAAACAGCCTGTCTGTGCACCTTCAGTGGGAAAAATAGCCCATCGGCACAAGTTCGATGGGAAAAACAACCCGTCGGCACTGTCGGTAAGCACCTTCGGTGGGAAAAACAGCACGTTGCCAGACCTTCGGTGGGCAAAACAGCTCGTTGGCACGAGCGCTAGGCACCTTCGTTGGGCAAAACAGCCCATCAGTACGGTTGGTAGGAACCTTCGGTGGGAATAACAGCCCGTCGGTAGGCACCTTAGTTGGGCAAAATAGCTCGTCGACACTGGTTCGGTAGGCACCTTCTGTGGGAAAACTGCCCGTCGCCACAAGTTCGGTGGGAAAAACTGCACTTCGTCATGGGCGCTAGGCACCTTCGGTGGGAAAAACAGCCTGTCGACACAAGTTCGATGGGCAAAACAGCTAGTCGGCATGGGCGCTAGGTAACTTCGGTGGGAAAAATAGCACGTCGGCAGACCTTCGGAGGGCAAAATAGCCCGTCGGCATAGGCGCTAGGCACCTTCAGTGGGATAAACAGCCCGTCGACACAAGTTCGGTGGGAAAAAACCAGTCGACACAAGTTCGGTGGGAGAAATAGCCCGTCGGCACTGGCGCTAGGCACCTTCGATGGGAAAAATAGCATGTCGTCACAAGTTGGGTTGGCAAAACAGCACGTCAGCACGGTAGCTAGGCACCTTTGGTAGGAAAAACAACACGTCGATAGACCTTCGGGGGACGAAACAGCCTGTCGGCACGGGCGGTAGGCACCTTCGGTGGGAAAAACAGCCCGTCGGCACAACTTTGGTGATCAAAACATCCCGTTGGCACGAGCGCTAGGCACCTTCTGTGGGAAAAACTGCCTGTCGGCACACCTTCGGTGGGCAAAGCAGCTCGTCGGCACGGGCGCTAGGCACCGTCGGTGGGAAAAACAACAAGTTGGCACAAGTTTGGAGGGAAAAACAGCCCGTCGGTACGGGTGCTAGGCACCTTCAGTGGGATAAACAGCCCGTCGACACAAGTTTGGTGGGAAAACACCAGTCCGCACAAGTTCAATGGGCAAAATAGCCCGTCGGCACAGGCCCTAGGCACCTTTGGTGGGAGAAACAACCCATCAGCACAGGGGCTAGGCAGCTTCGGTGGGAAAAATAGCCCGTTGGCACAAGTTCGGTGGGCAAAACAGCACGTCGGCACCGTTGCTACGCACCTTCGGTGGGAAAAACAGCACATTGGCAGACGTTCGGTGGGAAAAATAGCCCGTCGGCATAATTTTGGAGATCAAAACAACGTGTGGGCACGAGCCCAAGGCACCTTCGGCGGGAACCTGTGCTAGGCACCTTCGGTGGGAAAAATAGCCCGTCGGCACACCTTCAGTGGGCAAAACTGCACGTTGGCACGGGCGCCAGGCACCTTTGGTGGGAAAAACAGCCTGTTGGTGCACCTTCGGTGGGAAAAACAGCCCATCGGCACAAGTTCGATGGGAAAAAGAGCCCGTCGACACTGTCGGTAGGCGCCTTCGGTGGGAGAAACAGCAGGTTGCCAGACCTTCGGTGGGTAAAACAGCTCGTCAGCACGGGCTCTAGGCTCCTTCGTTGGGCAAAACAGCCCATCAGTACGGTTGGTAGGAACCTTCGGTGGGAATAACAGCCCGTCGGTGAACTTTGGTCGGCACTAGAAACCTTTGGTGGGGAAACAGCCTCTCAGTGCACTGTCGGTGCTAGGCACCTTCTGTGGGCAAAACACATTCGTCAGCACGGTTGGTAGGCACCTTTGATGGGAAAAACAACCCGTCGGTGCACCTTCAGTCGGCGCTAGCCACCTTCAATGGGAAAAATAGCACGTCGGCAGACCTTCAGGGGGCAAAACAGCCCGTCTGCACGAGCACTAGGCCCCTTCGGTGGAAAAAAATCCTGTCGGTGCACCTTCGTTGGGAAAAACAGCCCGTCTACGCAAGTTCGGTGCGCCAAACAGCCCGTCGGCACGAGCGCTAGGCACCTTCGGTGGGAGAAACTGCCCGTCGGCACACCTTCGTTGGGCAAAACAGCCCATCGGCACGAGCACTAGGCACCTTTGGTGGGAAAAATAGCCCATCGGCAGACCTTCAGGGGGCAAAATAGCCCGTTGGCACGGGCGCTAGGCACTATCGGTGGAATAAAAAGCCCGTCGACAAAGGTTCGATGGGCAAAACAGCCCTTTGGCACCGGCGCCACGCACCTTCGTTGGGAAAAACAGCCTGTCGGCACACCTTCGGTGGGCAAAACATCCTGTCGGTACGAGCGCTAGGCACCTTTGGTGTGAAAACAGCCTGTCGGTGCATCTTCGGTGGGAAGAACAGCCCGTTGGCTCAAGTTCGATGGGCAAAACAGCACGTTGGCACATTGGTGGGAAAAACAGCACATCGGTAAACCTTCGGGGGGCAAAACAGCTCATGGGCACGGGCGCCAGGCACCTTCGGTGGGTAAAACAGCCCGTCAGCACGGTTGGTAGGCACCTTCGGTGGGAAAACAGCCCGTCGGTGCACCTTCGGTCCACGCTAGGCACCTTCGGTTGGAAAAACAGCTTGTCGGTGCACCTTCGGTCGGTGCTAGGCACCTTTGGTTAGCGAAATAGCCGGTCAGCACGGTTGCTAGGCACCTTCGATGGGAAAAATAGTCCGTCGGTCCAACTTCAGTCGATGCTAGGCACCTTCGATGGGAAAAATAGCAGGTTGGCAGATC
>JAOQMS010042345.1:0-13968 GCA_027563885.1 Erythroxylum longipes
TACTCTCTCTCGAGTTATAATCTTTAACCCTAATTTATAATCCCTAATTTAAATTATGGAATTGTGATCTCTCGATTTAGAATTTACCCAAAACCGAAATTAATTCTAAAATTGTCTAATAATCTACCAGAAACCTGTGCTCAATCTTTCGTTACATGATTTCACCGGTTTGATTTAATTCTTATCTATCAAATTACCTAACTCTCGTTAGCCCAAATTGATGATATTCACTTGACTTACCATTTCAGCTTATTTCCGAATTATTAAGAAAAGATATTGAATCACAAATAACTCAAATAAAACATAATAAATCAAACTTTATTAATCTCAAGAATCAAAATCTTGAAGGTGAGTTTGGACAAAAATTGACATTCAACAAAACCTATTCTTGACAATTATCTCAATTTCATACATCAATAAAACTTAAATAAATTGGAAAATATGCTCAGAACGGATCAATAGAGGTAGCGACAGCGGGAAACCACCTGTTCTGGGAAGTATTTCACGTCAAGCTTTGTCTCTGTGTCTCTCTTCCTTCGTCTCCTTCCTCAAATCACTCAATAGCTCTCTAGGGTTTCTGAATTTTGGCTGTTGTGAAAGCTCTGTAAAGGCTACTTCATCTGTCCCTTAATGATGTATTTATACTTTGGAAGCCCTAGGGTTGATTCATGGTCGAAACGGTCTGAAAAGTCTTATGAAACTCAAGTTTTTGTGTCAGCCTGACGCAGGCCACGATCGTGGCCAGCGCCTAACCCATTCTGTCACGATCGTGGCCCAAAGTGCACGATTATGGCCTGTGTTCTGTCAACTTGTCTCTTTCTGTTAAGATCCTGGCTTGTGCCATGATTGTGGGCTATGTTTTTGACCCAAAATCTTCGAAACTTCTCCGTTCTTCGCCATTTACCCTGAAACACTAACAAACACATCAAGGTACCTCAAAAATATAACAATTAAACTCAAAGACTCATACTAACCTATAAAAACAATTAAACACATAAATTAACACAATTGAAACCTAAATACACACTTAGCACTCAAATTAACACTAAATACCTAACAAATTGAACCCTAAAACATTTGGAATTCATTGATAAGAGAAAAAATGACATTCCAACAATTATATCTAACCCACATATATGCACACCCCTACACTTATATTTTGAGCATCCACAATCATCAAAATCAACAAATGCTCCACTAGCTTTAAGCCTTGGGTAGGACATTTGGTTAGGTTTAAGGCATGTAATGTGGTTATCACAAAAAGAAAAGGCAAATAAATCTCAAGGGGGTTTAACAAAGGGAAATTTCATATCAATAGGTAGGCTATGTGTCTAATGTAGCTTATAAAAAAAGAGTGCCTATATCATTTCCATATTAATGCATGTGGTAAGAATGTGGTCCCAAATAGAAAATTAAAGCAAAGTTAGGATGTACGTGTCATGAAGGTCACATATAAACAAAAGACAATGAGACTGATATAGACATGTCAGTTTGTGAAGGCTAAAAAATCTCACTGGCTTGTTTTACCACTAATCATTACTCTGATAATGATAATGCATATTGACCAATCATAAGAGTAAATGTATACGCAAAAGTTGCCACAATTTTTCTAGTTGATTCACTCTCTAATCATGACCATATAGTCCTAGAATTAATAGAAAAGGAGAAAATGTTTATTTGTTTGTATTGATTCTCTCTCTTTTTTAAAAAACTTAAAAACACGTAAGAAACAAACAAAATTAAAAACACACATATATATCCTAACAAATGTGAAAATTCAATGGAAAAGAAATAAACTTCCCTTGGGTTACCTCCCAAAAAGCGCCTTTGTTTATTGTCATTGGTTCGACTCCTTGTTTTCCTTGTCATGTGATAAAGTTATGATCTTCAGGTGTCATAACTTGTTCCTTCTCCACTTGAGGTTCTTCAAGATAAGGCTTAAGTTGATGATCTTTCATATTTAATGTCTTCCCTATCCTTATACTCTTAATCTCTACTAAGTCCCTGCACTATTGAAAAATCTCCAATATTTCTTCACCCTTTTCCTCATTTAATTTCTTCAATCTACTAGGTAAAGGTGAAGGGTTAGTTTTAACAATAATTAGCTACTTAGTACTCACCTTTAGGCTAAATGATATATCCTTATCTCCTTCGAGCTCCTTCTCCACTTATTTTATACTAGCAATCCCTTAAGGAGTCTTCTCAGGATTCTCAAGCTCATCTCCACTTCTTAAGATTATTGCGTTAATGATCCTTGGATTTCCCTCATATTGAGATGGTTGCGCTTCTTCACTTTGCAATTCTAGGCAGTTGAAAACTACCATCAACTGACCCATCTGACTTACTAAGTTTTGGATTCTAGACATTGTATCTTACTGGAATTATATCATCTCCTACTTAAATTGTATAGTATTAGTAGCAAAAGACATAACTAAGTCTTCCAGAAATGTACCTAAGTTGGAATAGGAGGCTTGTAGTCTATTTGGGAATTGTTGTGCATCTTGTAACCTATCTATGAAGTAGTTTTGCTAGATATTTCCTCCATAAATAAAGTTTGTATGATCACTCCATACTTGGTTATAGGATTGGGAATATGAGTTATAGGAAAATTTTCCACCAATAGCATAACAATATCTAGCAATGACATACTCCTTTCACTATGTTCTTTTTATACATAAACATAAAAAACTGAAAAGATAAAGAAATAAATGTAAAAACTAATTACGAACAAATATATACAAACACAAATTAAAATCAAGAACAAAATAAAAAATAACACACTCCCTGGCTAGTGATAAGTCTAGGTCGATCCCATATAGAGTGCCGGTAAAGCTTTTGTAATGAAAAGACTTGGTGTTTAGGTTTTGGGTGGTTTTGGTTTGTTTTTAAATAGCAAATAAAGTAAAATTAAACTATTGAAAGCAGATTAAAGAAAACAATCAAAAAGTGATAAAAGTGATGAATGGATTTGGATTCTGATCCTCAGTTTAATCTCGACCTACACACAAATAAGCATACTTCAATGTCTTGTTATTCTCATAGCTCTTTTAGAAACTATTAATCTTAAGTTAACAACAAGTTATGTTAACCCTGGTTTTTTCTTAGGTTGTGTTAGTTAAAACAAGCTCTTTAACTAAACTTAGCCATCAAACAACCTAGAACAAACTCTTTAGATTTAATAGTTCAGTCACATTATGAGTTAGGAAAATAGATTAATTAAGGCAACAGCCATATGAGCTTAGTTCATTTAACCAAGGTTACATTATCTCTAATGATTTAACAACATTAGTTGCCATAAATGAATCTAAACACATTAATTATGTATTGTATTTAATATTCTAGCAATAGGTTTTCATCAAAACAACCTAATGAATGCATTCATATCATCTTTATACAAATACCGAAATCAATAAACATAGGATAACATAAATAATGCCAAAAGGGGGAATGATTCAACATTACATAATGAAGAAGTTCTTAAATGTGATGTTTGGCTTTAATTTCACCTCCCTCCATGGGTCTTCAGAGAGTGCATGTTCTGCCCCTTATTTCTCCCGAAATTGATTGATACTCTTTTTCCAACAAAATGTTCTCTTTATATAAAAATTAGGTTTCTGCGCATATACACGATTTGATGCATGACCTATAAGTCAAAAATGTGAAACTCATGAAGGTACATGGTTGGATACACAACCAAAAATTATCTTCCAAATGCATACCGTATAAGTATATTCATGGTCGTGTATCTCCCAGGTTTTGTTGAATTATTGTTCTTTTTGTGATTTCTTCTCCAATTATGGTATATGTTAGTTGAATTTTATTATGGATAATTAGGGATGGATTGAATATGGTGTTAGTGTTAAAGATGTGCTTGAAAATAAAGAATGAACGGGTACTTTTCCATTCTGTTTTTGCATTTACTAAAACAATAGTTTATGGGCCATTGTATGGATGATTTAAGTCGGGATTTGAAGGATAATTGATAAGGAATTCATGCTAAAGATAGTTGTTATGAAGATGTTTTCAAATCTGGAAAATTAGAGTTGTAGGTGTGTTTGTTAAAAAGTAACTATTAATGATATAAGTGAGCAGAATTTTGTAAGCCTTAGTGTAACCAATATGAAAGTTATATTAACTTGAAATGAAGTAACTTTAAAGGAGATGAAATCTAGAAATTTTCAGGTGTTAGTAATGTTTCTAAGCTTGTAAAATTCGTGAAGCATTGAAGGTAGTAAAGTTACATACATTAGTAATGTTAATGACAAATTTTGGAATTTTAATTTCAGCCTTGTGTACATGTCGAACCAGTTGAGAAAATTCACTGTAAATTGGCATATTTGGACTTGATTAATGCTAGGAATGAGCCTAGATTGTTTCTTTATTAATTGGTTAAGAGCTTGATAAGTTTATGTAGTCAATTGATGTCATGTAGTTGTATTCAAAGTTGGAAATTATGATTTGTTAAAGGAATAAATGTGTTCTTTTAATGCAAACATGATCTTAAGGACATGAGTAATGTGTGTAAGGTATGGATGAATGAGCATTGAAGAACGTGGGGCAATTATGAATGAGAATTGGGTAAATAAATGAATATATATTGTTGGAAAAAGTTTGGTGAATGTATAGATCTAGCTTGCTGAAATTCCAGATTTAAATTAACAATTGTGTGTATGTTGTGAGAGGCTTTTTGATCATGAAAATGTTAAAGGATAAGTGTAATGTGGTTGATGAATTTGGAGTAAATCAAGCTAACTTAAAGGTACAAACTTGATTGCAAAATGGTAGTATACAAGTTATAATGATTGAATGGTCTTAGGGTGTATAGGCACAAATTGAATAGTCAAGATCCATCCATAAGAATACATACCTGGAAAGTCAATTAAGCATGCATTGAAACATGAAACATATATATGTGCATGATTGTATATTTATATGATTAAACAACTTAGTGATTTGTGAACTATGTGTGTATGTATTACATGACGATAGACGCGCAAGGTGATCGTCAATATCCAGACATTACTGAAACCTCGAGGCAATAGAATTTCTGGAGTATACTGTGAGTCAACTTAGATGTGTAAACTCATTTATATGTGCTTCTGTGTGAATTGTACGTTAATGTGAAATGCGTGTACAACTGATTGATTACTGTCGGATTTAGGTATGAGGAGTCAGTTATATGACATAAGCATATCGAAATGAAATGTAATAAAAGTGTAGCATATAAAATGATAC
The DNA here is from genome assembly GCA_027563885.1 of Erythroxylum longipes. Classification (NCBI taxonomy): domain Eukaryota; kingdom Viridiplantae; phylum Streptophyta; class Magnoliopsida; order Malpighiales; family Erythroxylaceae; genus Erythroxylum; species Erythroxylum longipes. Next base: position 5,236 of record JAOQMS010042345.1, read on the forward strand.
ATCTTATAATATTGAAATGCATGATCAAGTAAAGGAGTTGTAACCAGAGTGATTGATGTGCAGAAAAGTGCTTTGAGCTCAGAATTATGAAAAAGAGACTCAGGCTTTAATAGCATAGACTCAGTATCCATAATAGGTACGTGCTAGCTATGAACTCGGTACCCACAATGGGTACAGGATAGTAAATTGCATTGATAGGAACTTGGTCACAACAAAACAAGATGATAATGAAAACACATGTGCATTTACATATTCATCCCTATATGCATCATATGATTGAATTGAAATGATTTGTTGAATTACTTTGAAATAGTGAAATACAGCTGAAGTCAATAGAGAATGTGATGTAATATTCAATACTGGCTTATATGATATACTTGTTGAAGTGTGATAAATTGTGATATAACTTGTCTTTATGATTTGACTTGTGTGAGTGCATTGATGATGGTTCACTCTCAAAGTTCGCAAACTCATCAAAATTGCAACGTTGTTTTGTTTTGGGTTCAAAGGAGTTCTAGCTACCAAAACAATATACTAGATGTTTAGTCATTTTTGGGGACGGAAATGACTTAAAGGTCTAATTAGCTGAATATGCGGAATCTAGTTAGAGTCTTTTGCTTTAGAATCCCATATCATGTTACACATTTTTATACTAAGATTAAACTCTAAACTATTCTATAATGTATATTTAGATTCTAAATTATAATTCCACATGTGACCTTTTATGTGTATGATAGTAATGAGAAGAAATGAATGTTTTGAACGCTTATGATACATTTGATTTCTTTATTTAGTTAATTTAATTATCCTAATGTATCATTTACATAAAGTATGTCCTCGAATATCCTCTAGTATGTTCAGGATTTTTCTCTAAGGGAGTGGTATGTTACATTAAGGAGGTGACCAAAAAATATTAATGGATTTTATATGGACTGGGTTTAATCCGAACCAGTAGGGGATCATTAGGCCCCCTATTAATGAGGATAATTTTGAAATCAAGCCTGCTTTGTTGAATACTTTGCAAACTAGTGTTCAATTTTATATTTTACGATAGTGAGGATTCAAATTCTCACCTTGCTATTTTTTTGGAAATTTACAGCACATTTAGGTATAATGGATTAACTGATGAGGTAGCAAGGATGAGACTCTTTCCCTTCACACTAAAAGATCAGGCAATGGTGTGGCTAAATTCTTTTAATCTGGAGCATATAACTATATAAGACTAGTTAGTGCAAGCTTTCTTAGCTAATACTTTCCATTAATAAAGATGACATAGATCAAGGAGATCACAACCTTTTAGCAGCATAACAGAGAATCCCTCCATGAGGCATAGGAGAGATTCAAAGAGCTATGGAGAAGTTATCCTCATCATAACCTACCAAGAGAGTTATTATTACAAACATTTTATAACAGAGTGAGTGTATCGAATGGAAGTAAAATTGCTACAGTAGCTAGAGGCTCGTTAATGAAAAAAACCATCAATGCTGTATACGATTTGATTGAGGATATAGCCATTAACAAATGTCTATTGTCAACTAGAAGAAGTAAACAGTAAAACGTGAAGGAAAATAAAGACAATCATGGTAACAGAGTCATCTTTAGCAATATAGGCACTGATAGTAACATTAACCAGAAAGCTGAATAATGTCAATGCCTTATCTAGTTCGTTAATTGCAATACAACAGGTTTATGAAATATGTGGAGAATATGACCCTACATGAACATAATGTTATTTGATGAACAATGATTGAAGGGAATAAGCAAATTATTTAGGTGTGCCACAACATTTAGTAACAATCCTTTCACGAACACTTATAACTGTAGGTGGAAAAACTAAAAGAAATTTTCCTGGACTAATAATGGTGGTGAAAATTTGAGACCACAAAGATTGCCCGGATTCCAAAACAGGTCAGCAAATTGGGAGTCAAAGTATGAAAGCCTTAAGTCAAAGATGAAATCTCGGTGTTTTATAATAATGGATGTGATAGGCTCTTAGGGTCTAAGATTAACAGTATGGATGAAGAATAGAAGAAGACAAATGCAAGGACTAAATTGATGCTCAAAAATCATGCTTCTTCCATTCATAACCTAGAGGTACAGGTGGGCTAGTTACAGCTACATTAACAATCAGACATTCAAGTAACCTTTCAAGTACTATTGAATCTAACCTACAGGAGCTATTGAGAGCTATACATTTAAAAAATGGGAAGGAATTGGGAGAACTAGTTCAGAAGGAAGCCAAAAATTAAGTTGAGACAAGTCAAAAGAAAGGCAAACAAAAGGTACTAGAAGAGGAGGAACCCCTTACATTCCACCTCCACCATATATACCCAAGTTACCATTTCTGCAAAGATTAAGACAAAACCTTGCAAAGACCTAATTTGAAAATATTTTGGAAAAGCTTCAGAAGCTGCATTTGAGATTTTCACTTCCATATGTTCTTGAACGTATGCCCAAGTATGTAAAATTCATAAAGGAGCTACTTTATTTGAGGTAAGTAGTACTTTAATAGCTAGCCGTAGTTCAATTATCACCAACAAAATGCCATTAAAATTAAAAGATCTAGGGAGTTTCACTATTCCTTAGATATATGAGACTAAATTCTCCTAATCTGGAGCATATAACTATATGAGACTAGTTAGTGCAAGCTTTCTTAGCTAATACTTTCCATTAATAAAGATGACCTAGATCAAGGAGATCATAACCTTTTAGCAGCATAACAGAGAATCCCTCCATGAGGCATAAGAGAGATTCAAGGAGCTATAGAGAAGTTATCCTCATCATAACCTACCAAGAGAGCTATTATTACAAACATTTTACAACAGAGAGAGTGTATCGAATGGGAGTAAAATTGATACAGTAGCTAGAGGCTTGTTAATGCAAAAAACCATCAATGTTGTATACGATCTGATTGAGGATATAGCCATTAACAAATGTCTATTGTCAACTAGAAGAAGTAAATAGTAAAACGTGAAGGAAAATAAAGACAATCATGGTAACAGAGTCATCTTTAGCCATATAGGCACTGATAGTAACATTAACTAGAAAGTTGAACAACGTCAATGCCTTATCTAGTTCGGTAAATGCAATACAACAGGTTTATGAAATATGTGGAGAATATGACCCTACATGAACATAATGTTATTTGATGAACAATGATTGAAGGGAATACGCAAATTATTTAGGTATGCCACAACATTTAGTAACAATCCTTTCACGAACACTTATAACTGTAGGTGGAAAAACTAAAATAAATTTTCCAGGACTAATAATGGTGGTGAAAATTTGAGACCATAAAGATTGCCTGGATTTCAAAATAGGTCAGCAAATTGGGAGTCAAAGTATGAAAGCCTCAAGTCAAAGATGAAATCTCAGTGTTTTATAATAATGGATGCGATAGGCTCTTATGCTCCAAGATTAACAGTGTGGATGAAGAATAGAAGAAGACACATGCAAGGAATAAATTCATGCTTAAAAATCATGCTTCTTCCATTCATAACCTAGAGGTACAGGTGGGCTATTTACAGCTATATTGAATCCAACCTAAAGGAGCAAGTGGGAGCTATACATTTAAAAAATGGGAAGGAATTGGGAGAACTAGTTAAGAAGGAAGCCAAAAATTAGGTTGAGACAAGTCAAAAGAAAGGCAAACAAAAGGTACTAGAAGAGGAGGAACCCCCTTACATTCCACCTCCACCATATATACCCAAGTTACCATTTCTGCAGAGATTAAGGCAAAAATTTGCAAAGACCTAATTTGAAAGTTTTTTGGAAAAGCTTCAGAAGCTGCATTTGAGATTTTCACTTCCATAAGTTCTTGAACGTATGCCCAAGTATGTAAAATTCTTCAAGGAGCTACTTTATCATAAGTATAATTAGGATTTAAGGTAAGTAGTACTTTAATAGTTAGCTGTAGTTTAATTATCACCAACAAAATGCCATCAAAATTAAAAGATCTAGGGAGTTTCTCTATTCCTTGTATTGTTAATGGTGTAGAATATTCTAAATGTTTGTGATATCTTGGTGCAACTATTAATCTTATATCATTGCCTATTTTTAGGAAATTGAAGCTAGATGATATAAAGCTAACCTTAATGTCAATTCAGTTAGTAGTTTGGTTAATAAGAAACCATTTAGGGTTGTGGAAGATGTTCTAGTAAAGGTTGACAAATTTGTTATTCCTGTTGACTTTGTAATCCTTGATATTGTAACAGATAGGTAGCGTCCACTCATTCTGGGACTTCCATTCATAAACACAGGGCAGGCACTCATTGATGTTAATGATGGGATATTAATTATGCGTATTGGTGCTGAAAAGGTTGAATTCAGCATAAATAGGACATTGAAAAGCAAGGTTGAGCTAAACATTTGTATAAAAGTTGATATGGTGGATGATTGTGTGGAGGAATAGTAGAGAGCAATGAATGAGCAAAAAAGTGAAGTAGATGATAATGAGATAAGTGCAGAAGAAGGGGAGTTAGATAACAACCAAAAGTAGGAACCTTTAGAGAGGAAAGAGTCACCAACCTTACCTTCTTATAAGAAACCACCAACCATTGCGCTCAAACCATTACCAGCATATTTAAGGTACACATTTTTAGGTAAGGATCAAACATTACCAACAATTATTTCAAATAAGTTGAATGAGGAATAAGAAACAAAAGTGGTTGAGCTATAGGGTGGCAAATATTAGACGTCCGAAGGATAAGTCCCATTGTTGTTATGTATAGAATAAATCTTAAGGATGGATCTAAGATAGTAAGGGCAGTGGAGATTGAATCTAAACATATAAGAAGTTATCAAAAAGGAGATTCTCAAGCTTCTAAATGTGGGAATTATATAGCCGACATCAAATAACGAGTAGGTGAGTCTAGTACAATGCGTACCTAAAAAAGGTGGGAAAATAATGGTGGAAAATGAAAAGGGTGAGCTGATATCAACCTGAATAGTTATCGAGTCTCGACTATGCATAGATTACAGGAAGCTCAAATTGGTAATAAAGAAATACCATTTCTTATTGTCTTTTGTTGATCAAATGATAGAGTGAGTAATTGGACATGCATTTTATTATTTTTGGATGATATTCCAGTTACAATCAGGTATTTATATATCTAGATGATTAGGAGAAGTCAACTTTTACATGCCAAACTATATAAGGAATGAAATAAGAAATGGCATAATGCTTATATAAAAAAAAAGGAGTTTGAGGTCAGAGATATGGTCTTATTGTTTGACTCTCACCTTTAATTTTTTCCTAGTAAGCTAAAATGAAGATGGAGTGGCTTGTTTCAAGTCACTAAAGTTTTCTCACATGTTGCATTAGAGTTGACCAATGATAAAGGTGAGACTTTCAAGATCAATGGCCACTAGTGTAAGCCTTATTTTAGAGGACATTTGCCCTAGGATAGGAAGTGCTTTCCCTTTCCCCCCTTAAGTAATCTGAGAATGATGAAGAAGTTTGCTAATGACTTTAAACCCAACACTAGTTTATATATACATTTATCTCTTTATATTTATGTGCTTTGGTTAATTAATATTTTTTGAATTTTCTTTGCATGTTGCAAAAAAGAGAGATTAAGGCACGGTTGGCGAAGATGAAGTGCTAACAAAATTATCAGACTAAGAAACGCATTAAATTTTTTAAATTTTAACGAGTACATGTGTCGCTGCTAACACCTTTACTGCCATAATCTCTATAAGCATTCTCTTACCTTTACTTTTTATTAAATTTATTTGTGTTTGCTATTTGTGTTATGTGTTTAGTTATCCTATTATATATCACCTTCACACATTGAGGAATGTGTCGTTCATTTATGGGGGACTAGTAGTAATTGCATTTACATTTGCATTATATATTGCCTATATATATGACTCATTGCATGTTGCTTGTAATGGATGAAATTTTTATGAGCATTAGCTTATCTTTGAAAAAAATTATTAAACTTGTGAAAAATTAGCTTAGGAAGTTAAGTGTTAAGTGTCTTTAATATAAATGTGTATGTTAATTAGGATATGACACTTAGCTTTACGTTTTATGTCACTCACTTTCATATGTTTATCATTAGAAGTCATTTAAATAGGTAAATAATTCTAGTTACCTTTCATGTAAATAATTGTATATAAAGAAATGAAGTAGGTTAAAAATGTGAAAAAGAAAAAATATATATGTTTTTTTAATAAATAACTATTTCGCTAACCTTAGGGTTAAGAATATAGCTAGTAACTAGTTATGAGTAGTGATATAACTAAGTAAACAGGAACATTCATTACAAATGTTTGTTCTCACGTCAAAAGGCTAAAATGACTCTCTTACTAAGCTGAATAAAAAATGCAACCTAGTTGGGTAACTGAAGGACAATCCCCCATAAACTATTTGTCATCGCGTGAAAAGTCTAGGTTAGCATTATAAAAAATGAAAAAGTGACTTGTCAATAAAAACCTAATGATCTTGGAAAAATAGCAATAATTTTCATGAGAGGGAAATTAGTGATATTTAACCTTTTTTAATTGACAGATAATAGTAGACACATATATTTAAGTCTCATAGGTGTAAGATTAAGTTGTTGATATGTATGTTTATATGAAATTGCTTAAACATGATGGAATTGGTTGATATATTGGAATTCATTGAATAATTTTTGTTTAAGACCAAGTTAATTCCATAAGGATGAGGACATTAAACCATTAAATTTTTATGTTGCATATGTGCTTAATTGTGTGAATTTGCATGCATTATGTTGTTTTATGTTTTATTTTCTTAAAGACAAGAAAAAGTGTAAATATGGGGGGAAAATTAATAAGTGATATTTATTATAGGATTTTCTAATTCATTTTATGTCATAATGTGTATGTTTAATATACAAACTAGGATGTTTAGCCTAGGTTTTGTGTTATTTTCATATAATTTGCATGTGTATGTGATTGTATATAATAAATTGCATGCCAAGTTATAAGTGAAGATTTTTAAGCTTAGGTTTTGCATGCTTTTCATGTGTTTTGATGTACATACATTTTGCATGCTGTATGTTAATGTTTGGGCAGAATTTTGACCTTATTTGTGTTGATTATCAACTTACCTGCATACAGACTTGTTGTACGTAGCAAAGGAGAAAGCTGAAATTTTCCAGTTTTCTAGCTTTCTCCACATCCATCCTAAGTCGGTTAAGCACCCAAAGAGGTATAAAAACCCAATTTTAAACCCTAGAAAGAGAATAGGGTCATCCAACACACCAAAAGGAGGAAGACAGACACAATTTTTTGTGGATTTTTAAGGAGAGTCAAGTGATTTCAAGAGATCTCAAAGTTACCACACTAAGTTTGAACTTTTTTCTTCAACTAATAAGCCTTCTATTCTCTCTTCTTTCATTTGTTTTTGTTTAGTTATTTCATAGATAAGATGTATGGACTTGTTGTGAGGATGTTGTTAATGATTTTAATGGATTTCTAAATAGATTTTAGGGTTGTTTTTACCATAACTACATAAGAACTCACTTTGGTTTAATATATAGCTTGCTTTAATGCTAATGATATGTGGACTTCATATGCCTTGATTACATTAAGAATGGAGTTAAGAAATCAGTTTATATTTACCATGAGGGTGGGCAGGCTTGAGAACACTTCATATCAACCTAACATTGGCATTTAGAGAGAGATATTGGATGTTTTGATGGTTATCCAATAGGTTACTTCATATCTACTTAACGGTTAAGTAAACTGTGTAAGTTGAGAGATCACATACCGAACTTTAATCATTATTTCAAGCTTAATTGGTTTGAGTATTAAGAGAGAAAGGGACAATACATTAGAATGCCTAGGAATAAGCATGATTACACTACTAAAATGAGGGATTACATGGTATGGAGAGAATGATCCTAACTTTTATAATTTGATTCTCTAAACTAAAATATTGTTCTTTTTTTTACATTTTGAAGTGTGTTTGCAAACCTTTAAATTGTGAATTTTTGCAATTTCAATCTCTCATTAGTTGTTTACTTAAATAAAAGTCAATTTGAATTACAAGGTAACTAACCAATCCTCAAGGGAACAATACCTTGCTATACTATTTTATATGAGCCATATACTTACTGTATAGCAACTTCAATTAATTTTAGACCTTTGAGTTAAGCATAAAATAACTATCAAGATGCTAACTTTAAAGAACCCGCTCTAATACCTTTTGTTGGTCCATAATAAGAACCATTAGGGATGAATTAGTTATTGGTAGATTTAAACAACTATCTCTTATCTAATGAATGCAATTGAACATGAATCAATATCTGAAGAAAAATAACTTGCTGTAGATTAATAACATAACCAAGCAATAGAAAAGTGATACTTTATGTTTTAATTGCAAGCACACAATGTATTTATAGCTAGCACAAACAGGTATGAGTTGATCCCATGAGGACTATTAGTTAATTACCAACTTTTCACAAACTTAACAAGCTAGACTAACAATTTTGATCTATTGAACCACTAAAACAAAGTAATGATGTCAGACCCCATTTTCGGAGTCTAACTCCTGCTTGCTCTAATACCACAATTGTTAGACCCCGTTTTCGGAGTCTAATTCCTGCTTGCTCTAATACTAACACTGTCGGGCCTCGTTTCCGGAGTCTAACCTTCAGAAAATCATGAGACTTATCATTATCGATTTGTCTTCTCAAAACTCCCCTTTTCTAGGCTCAGCTCAGCTCTTAGAACAGTCGACTACTACTATGGTAGTCGACTAGT
>JAOQMS010042346.1:0-13964 GCA_027563885.1 Erythroxylum longipes
TGGTTATCTTTTAATGTTAGCATATAACCTATTAGCATTCATTGGATTAAAGAAGAAAGATGTGCATTAGATGGACTGTTTTCCTTCTTCCATTTTCAAAAGCTGAAATTGGTAGATCATATTTAGGTTAATAGTCTTTTCATATAGCCATCTTAAAGATAAATGAGAAGAGACTCATTTATTGGCTACTTTATGATTGATTAAAGTAAGAAGTGATGCATTGGATGCTATTCTCTTCTTTCATTCTATGCATAACCGAAATTGAGGGTGTGAAAAGGTGTTCTTATATGGTTTGACTCTCTCTCTCCTTTCATGCATAAGTGAGCCGAAATTTGCATGAGAAGAGTCTCATTTTTGGTTCATTTCTTGTAAGAAAAATCTCCTCCAAATATTTTCTTCTCCTTTCCCACCAAAGGATTTTTTTAACCAAGTTGTCCTGGAAAAACAAGAGGTAAATCAAATTGGTTGAGGATACAACAATAAGGAGAGGATAGATTGACAAAGAAAAGGATTCAAAAGCAAAAGGCTTTGGATACAAGAAGAAGGAGAGGATAGCGCAGCGAGAAATTAAAGTTATAGCGAATGAGTCGGTAATATCACTATCTTATTTATGTTTATTATTATCCTTATACCATATCATGTATAGATTGGCATGATGATTTGGATATATCGCTTCCGCTGCAAATAAGATTTCTAAAAAGTTTTAAAATCTACCAGTTCTCCAAATATAGCATGCTTTCTTTTCCCAATCCAATAGTTTTCTCAAAGAAAGCGCACAACGATAGTGCCAAGATGGTTTACTCACTGAAGGAGTGCTAATGTGTTATTTTCTCAATGAAGGTACCCAACAACCATGCCAACTGGCTGTTTTACCCACCGAAAATGTGTCAACAGATAGTTTTCCTAATTTAAGTGCCCAGTGATTGTGCCAATAGGTGGTTTTCCTAATGAAGGTGTGCCAACTAGTTGTTTTCTTAGCCAAAGTGCCCAGCAACCGTGCAAATGAGTTTTTTTCCCACCAAAGATGTGTCAACGGGCTCTTTTTCCTATCAAAATGCACTAAGATCATTCAAACGGGCTGTTTTTCCCACCAAAGGCGGGACAATAGGTTGTTTTCTTAGTGTAAGTGTTGAACGACTATGCCAATGGGATTTTTTTCGATCGAAGGTATGCCAATGGGTAGTTTTCTTAACGAAAGTGCCCATTGATAGAGCCAACAAATTATTTCTCCCACCGAATACGCACCAAGGGTTGTTTTCTCATCGGAAGTGCCTAGCGACCATGCCAATCGACTGTTTTACCCAACAAAGGTGCACCAGCGGGTTTTTTCCCAAGGAAAACACCCAGCGACTCTACCAACAGACTATTTTGACCACCGAAGGTGTGCTCATAGGCTATACCATTTCAACAGAATTTTTTTCCCACAGAAGATATGCCAAGAGGTCATTTTCTCAACAAAAGTGCCTAGCGACCATGCCGATGAGCTTTTTTTTCCTACCGAAAGTGCCCAACCACTGTATGAACGAGTTGTTCTCTCAACGTAAGTGCACTATGCCAACAGGTAGTTTTTCCCACTGAAAGTGCTTAGTGACTGTGCAAACGGGCTGCATTTCTCACCAAAGGTGTGCCAACAGGTTGCTTTCTTAACAAAAGTGCCTAGCGATGATGCCAAAATGTTGTTTTTCCCACCAAAGGTATGCCAACAGGTGGTTTTCTCACGCAAAAGTGTCTAGCAGACATGCCAATGGGGTTTTTTTCCTACTAAAAGTTCCCAGGGATCATGCCAAAGGGCTATTTTCTCAACATAAAAGCCCAGTGATCGTGCCAACGGGTTGTTTTTTCCATTGAAAGTGCCCAGTGACGCTGTAAACAAGTTATTTTCCCTACCGTAGGTGTGCCAACTGGCTGTTTTAACATCGAAGGTACACCAACATGTTATTTTTCCCACCATAAGTGCCCAACAGTAGTGCAAACGGGCTGTTCTCCCACTAAAGGTGAGTAAACTGGTTGTTTTCTAAAGGAAAATGCCTAATGAATGTGCAAACGGGCATCTTTTCCTATAGAATGAGTGACAACGAGTTGTTTTCTCAACAAAACTGCCCAATGTTGATGCCAACCAGTTATTTTGCCTAACTAAGAGGTGTACCAATGGGTTGTTTTTCCCATCGAAAGTGCCCAGCTATCGTGCTAATGAGTTGTTTTGGCCACCAAAGGTGCACCATCAGGTTGTTTTCTTAATGAAAGTGTCCAATGACCATGCCATTGTGCTATTTTTTAACCAAAGGTGTGCCAACGGGCTATTTTATCAACAAAAGTGCCAACGTCCACCCCAATAGATTGTTTTTCCAACTGAAAGGGTGCTAACATGTTATTTTTCCCGCTGAAGGTGCTCAGTTCCAAGGGGTTATTTTGCACATTGAAGGTGAGCCAACCAGCTATTTTGGCAACCGAAAGTTTGCCAACAGGCTGTTTTCTAAATGAATGTGCCTATTGGCCACGCTAACGGGCTATTTTTTCTGCCAAAGGTGGGTTAACGTGTTGTTTTTCCCACCAAAGATGGGCCAACATGCTATTTTCTTACTAAAATTGTCCAGTGATCATGCCAACCATCTATTTTTCCAAACAAAGGTTCACTAACGGGCAGTTTTCACCATCAAAAGTGGCCAACGATCGTGTTAACAGGCTATTTTCGAACCAAAGTTAGGCCAACATGTTTTTCCTACAGAATATGTGCCAACGAGTTGTTTTCTCTTTAAAAGTTTGCCATCAATCTATTTTCTCAAAGAAGGTGCACAACGACAGTGCCAACGGGCTATTTTCCCATCAAAGGTGTTGTAATGGGTTATTTTTCTCCTGAAGGTGTACCAACCAGCTATTTATCACCGAAAGTACCCAACACCAACGAGCTATTTTTCCCATGGAAAGTGCTTAACGACCATGCCAACAGACTGTTTTGTCTATTGAAGGTGCCTAAACGTGTCGTTTTCTCAGAGAAAGTGCCATTTGATTATGCCAACTAGCTATTTTGACCACTAAAGGTTTGCTAACATTCTGTTTTCTCAACGAAAGTGTCCAGTGAGTGCCAACTAGTAATTTTTCCCACCAAAGGTGTGTCAACACCCGGTTTTCTCAACATAAGTGCCCAGTGACCATGTCAAGGGATTGCTTTTCCCACCGAAGGTGTGCCTTTGGGCTATTTTTCTTACAAAAATTGCCTAATGACCACGCCAACTGTCTATTTTTTTCTAAAATAGGTTTGCCAATAGGCTGTTTTTTAAATGAATATGCTAATGGTCGCGCTAATAGGTTGTTTTTCCCACCAAAGGTGGGCAAATGTGCTGTTTTACTGGCCAAAGGTGTGCTAACAAGTTATTTTCTCACTAAAAGAGTCCAGCGATCTTGCCAACCAACTATTTTTTCAAATAAAGGTGCACTAACGAGCTGTTTTCCCCAACAAAAGTGCCTAACGATCATGCTGACAAACTATTTTTTCCACCAAAGTTGGGCCAACGTGTTGTTTTTCCTACCAAATGTGTGCCAACGAGTTGTTTTCTCATTGAAAGTTTTCCAATGATCTATTATCTTAAAGAAGGTGCATAACCGCTGTGCCAACAGGCTATTGTCCTATTGAAGGTTCTAGCATCCATACCCATAAATTTCTTTTCCATCCAAAGGTGTGCCAACTTGCTATTTTTTATACCAGAGGTGCCTAAGAACCATGTAAAGGTTCTATTTTGCCCACCAAAAGTGTGCCAACGGGCTATTTTCCCATTGAAGGTGTGCTAAAGGGTTGTTTTCTCCCTAAAAGTGGGCCAACAGGTTGTTTTCTTAAAGAAGGTGGCCAACAATAATGCCAACCGGATGGTTTGCTCATCGAGGGAGTGCCAATGTGCTATTTTCTCAACGAAGGTACCCAACAACCATGCCAACTGGTTGTTTTGCCCATCGAAAATTTGTCAACAGATAGTTTTCCTAACGTAAGTGCCTAATGTAAGTGCCAATGGGTTGTTTTTCCTAACAAAGGTGTGCCAACTAGCTATTTTCTTGGCCTCACTGCCAGCAATTAAGCAAATGAATTTTTTTCCCACCAAAGATATGCCAACGGGCTTTTTTTCCCATCAAAAAAGACTAACGATCATTTAAACGGGCTGGGCCAATAGGCTATTTTTTTCATGTAAGTACCCAGCGACTTTGGCAACGGAATGTTTTTCCCATCGAAGGTATGCCAATGGGTAGTTTGCTCAATGAAGGTGCCCATTGATAGTTCCAATGAATTATTATTCCCACTGAATGTGTGCCAAGGACTATTTTCTCATCAGAAGTGCCTAGCAACCATGCCAGTCGACTTTTTTGCCAAACGAAGGTGCATCAATGGGTTTTGTCCTAAGGAAAGCACCCAGCGACTATGCAAACAGACTATTTTGCCCATCTAAGGTGCGCTAACGGGCTATTTTTGCAATAAAAGGTGCCCAGCAACCATTCCAACAGGTTTTTTCCCAACGAAGTTATGCCAAGAGGTCATTCTCTCAGCAAAAGTGCCTAGCGATAGTGCTGATGGGCTTTTTTTCCCATCAAAAGTGTCGTACTATCATTCAAACAAGCTATTTTCTCAATGTAAGTTCCTAGCAACTATGCCAACATGCTATTTTTCCCACCAAAAATGCCCAGTAACTATATAAATTGGTTTTTTCCCCACCAAAGGTGTGCCAACAAGTTGTTTTCTCAATGAAAGTGCCCAGCGACCATGTCAACATGTTTTTCCTAGCAAAGGTGTGCCAACAAGTTGTTTTCTCAGATAAAGTGTTTAGGGATCGTGCAAGCAATCTTTTTTTCCCACCGAAAATGTCCAGGGATTGTGCCAAAGGGCTTTTCCCAATATAAAAGCCTAGCGATCATGCCAACGGGCTGTTTCTCTAATCAAAAGTGCCCAATGACCATGCAAACGAGTTATTTTCCCACCATAGATGTGCCAATTGGATGTTTTCATAACAAAGGTGCACCAACATGTTATTTTTCCCACCAAAAGTGACCAACGGTCGTGCTAACAGGTGCCCGAAGGTGAGCAAACTATCTATTTTCTAAAGTAAAATGCCTAATGAAAGTGCAACCAGGCTATTTTCCCATAAAATAAGTGACAAGGGATTGCTTTCTCAATGAAACTACCTAGTGATGGTGCCAACTGGTTATTTTTCCCAACTAAGGTGCACCAACAGGTTTTTTTCCCACCTAAAGTGCCAGGCTACTGTGCCAATGGCTTGTTTTGGCCACCAAAGGTGCACCATCGGATTGTTTTCTCAACGAAAGTGTCCAAAGACCATGCCATCGGGCTATTTTTCAACCAAATGTGTGCCAATAGTCTGTTTTTCCAACCAAAGGGGTGCCAACATGCTATTTTTCCCATCGAAGGTGCTCAGGGACTATTTAAAAGGGCTATTTTGCCCACCAAAGGTGAGCAAACCAATTGTTTTGTTCATCGAAGGTTTGCTAACAGGTTGTTTTCTAAATGAATATGCCTAATGGTAGAACTAAAGGGTTGTGTTTCCTACCAAAGGTGGGCTAACGTGTTATTTTTTCCACCAAAGGTGTGCTAACAGGCTATTTTCTCACTAAAAGTGTCCAGTGATCATTCCAACCATCTATTTTTCCAAAAGTGCCCAACGACTGTGCTAACGGGCTGTTTTCTCACCAAAGTTAGGCCAACATGTTGTTTTTCCTATTGAATGTGTGCCAACGAGCTATTTTTTATTGAAAGTTTGCCAACAATGTATTTTCTTAAAGAAGGAGCACAATGACTGTGCCAATGGGCTATTTTTCCACCAAAGGTGGTGCAATGGGCTATTTTCCCCTAAAGGTGTGCCAACCAGCTATTTTATCCTCAGAAGTCCCAGCATCTATGCTAATTGGTTGTTTTATCGAACGAAGGTGTGTCAATGTGCTATTTTACCTACGAAAAGTGCCTAACAACAATGCCAATGAACTATTTTGCCCATCTAAGGTGCCCAACTGTGTCATTTTCTGAGAGAAAGTGCCAAATGATCTTGCTAACATGCTATTTTCACCACCAAAAGTTTGCCAACATTCTATTTTCTCAACAAAAGTGTCCAGCGACCGTGTCAACTTGTAGTTTTTCCCATCGAAGGTGTGTCAACAGCCTGTTTTCTCAACGTAAGTGCCCAGCAACCATGCCAAGGGACTGCTTCCACCACTAAAGGTGTGCCATTGGGCTATTTTTCCTGTTGAAAGTGACTAGTGACCATGCCAACATGATGTTTTTCCTACTTAAAGCATGCCAACGGGCTATTCTCTCAATGACACTGCCAAGCGACCATTCCAACGAGCTATTTTTCCCACCAAAGGTGTTCCAACAAGCTATTTCTTAAGGGAAAGTGCCTAGCGATAGTTCCAATCGACTGTTTTACCCAATGAAGGTGTGCTAACAAATTGTTTTTCCTACCGAATGTGACCAGCGACCATGCCAACGGTCTATTTAAAAAACAAAAAGGTTTGCCAACAGGCTATTTTCTAAATGAATGTGCCTAATGGTCGTGTTAACGAGTTGCTTTTCCTACCAAAGGTGGGCTAACGTGCTATTTTACCCTCCAAAGGTGTGCCAACAAGTTATTTTCCCACTGAAAGTGTCTAGTGATCATGTCAACCAGTTAATTTTTCAAAAGAAGGCACAATAACAGGCTATTTTCCCCACCAAAAGCACCCAATGATCATTCTAATGGGCTATTTTTCCTTCAAAGTTGGGTCAACGTATTGTTTTTCCTACCGAATATGTGTCAACGAGTTATTTTCTCATTGAAAGTTTGCCAATGATCTATTTTTTCAAAGAAGGTGCACAACGACTATACCAACGAGCTATTTTCCCACTGAAGGTCCTAGAAACCT
Organism: Erythroxylum longipes; assembly: GCA_027563885.1. Classification (NCBI taxonomy): domain Eukaryota; kingdom Viridiplantae; phylum Streptophyta; class Magnoliopsida; order Malpighiales; family Erythroxylaceae; genus Erythroxylum; species Erythroxylum longipes. The sequence goes on from JAOQMS010042346.1 coordinate 6,895, forward strand.
TACCAACAAATTGCTTTTCCAACCAAAAGTGTGCCAACATGCTATTTTTCCTACCAAAAGTGCCTAGGAACCATCTAAAGGGTCTATTTTGCCTACCAAAGGGTTGCCAACGGGTTATTGTTCGCACCGAAGGTGTGCTAAAAGGTTGATTTCTCACTGAAAGTGTGCCAACCGGTTGTTTTCTCAAAGAATGTGCACAACAATAGTGCCAACCAGATGGTTTACTCTCTGAAGGAGTGCCAATGTGCTATTTTATCAATGAAGGTACCCAACAATGATGCCAATTGGCTGTTTTACCTAACGAAAATGTGTCAACAGATAGTTTTCCTAACGTAAGTGCCCAGTGATTGTGCCAACGGGTAGTCTTTCCTAAAGAAGGTATGTCAACCAGCTATTTTCTTAGCCAAAGTGCCCAGTGACTGTGCAAATGAGTTTTTTTTCAAACAAAAGATGTGTCAACGGGCTCTTTTTCCCATTAAAAATGCAAAAAGATCATTCAAACGGGCTGTTTTGCCCACCAAAGGTGGGCCAGTAGGTTGTTTTCTCAATGTAAGTGCCGAATGACTATGCCAACAGGATTTTTTCCATCAAAGGTATGCCAATGGGTAGTTTTGTTAATGAAGGTTCCCATTGATAGTGCCAACAAATTGTTTTTCCCACCGAATGCGCGCCAAGGGCTGTTTTCTCATCAGAAGTGCCTAGTGACCATGCTAATCGACTGTTTTCCCAATGAAGGTGCACCAACGGGTTTTTCCCAAGGAAAGCACCCAACAACTCCGCCAACAGATTATTTTACCCACCAAAGGTATGCTAATGGGCTATTTTTGCACCAAAAAGTTCCCAACAAGCATTCCAACAGGTTTTTTTCCATCGAAGTTATTCCAAGAGGTCATTTTCTCATCTAAAGTGCCTAGTGACTGTGTCGATGGGATTTTTTTCCACCAAAAATGCCCAACCATTATGCGAATGACCTGTTTTCTCAACATAAGTGCCTAGTGACTATGCCAACAGGCTGTTTTTCCCATCGAAAGTACCCGGTGACAGTGCAAAAGGGTTGTTTTTCCCACCAATGGTGCGCCAACAGGTTGTTTTCTCAAGGAAAGTGCCCAGTGACTATGTCAACATGTTGTTTTTCCCACCAAAGGTATGTCAACAAGTTGTTTTCTCAGCGAAAGCGTCTAATGACCACACAAACTTGCTTTTTTTCCCACCAAAAGTTCCCACGGATCGTGACAAAGGGTTATTTTCTCAACATAAAAGTCCAATGATTATGCCATCGGGTTGTTTTTCCCATCAAAAGTGCCCAATAACCATGCAAACTGGTTATTTTTCCCACCATAGGTGTGCCAATTGGTTGGTTTCACAACAAAGGTGTGCCAACATGTTATTTTTCCCATTGTAAGTGCCCAATGTTTGTGCAAACAGGCTGCTCTTCCACCGAAGGTGAGCAAATTGGCTATTTTCCAAAGGAAAATGCCTAATGACTGTGTAAACAGGCTACTTTTCCCATAGACTGAGTGACAAAGGGTTTTCTCAATAAAACTACCCAGGGATAGTGCCAACCGGCTGTTTTTCCTAACTAAGGTGCACTAACGGGTTGTTTTTCCCATCGAAAGTGCCCAGCTACCATGCCAATAAGTTGTTTTGGCCACCAAAGGTGTACCATCGGGTTGTTTTCTCAACGAAAGTGTCCAATGACCATGCCATCCAGCTATTTTTTGAACAGAGGTGTGCCAACGAGCGATTTTAACAACGAAAGTGCCCAACGTCCAAGCCAACAGGTTGTTTTTCCAACTGAAGGGGTGCCAACATGCTATTTTTCCCACCGAAGGTGCTCAGGGACCGTTCAAAAGGGCTATTTTACCCACTGAAGGAGAGCCAACCAACTATTTTACCACTGAAGGTTTGCCAGCAAGTTGTTTTCTAAATGAATGTGCCAAATGGTCGCACTAACAGGTCGTTTTTCCCTCCAAAGGTGGGCTAACGTGCTATTTTCCCATCAAAGATGTGCCAATAGGCTATTTTTTTACTAAAAGTGTCTAATGTTCATGCAAACCATCTATTTTCATAACAAAGGTGCACTAACGAGCAGTTTTCCCACCAGAGATGCCCAATGACTGTGTTAACAGGCTATTTTTCTTGGCAAAGTTACGCTAATAGGTTGTTTCTCCTACCAAATGTGTGTCAACGAGTTGTTTTCTCGTTGAAAGTTTGCCAACAATCTATTTTCTCAAAGAAGGTGTACAACGACTGTGCCAACGGGCCTTTTTCCCACTGAAGGTGGTGCAATGGGTTATTTTTCCCCTGAAGGTGTGCCAACCACCTATTTTATCAACGTAAGTTCCCAGCATTTATGCCAATTGGCTGTTTTGTCAAATGAAAGTGGGTCAACAAGCTATTTTTCCCACTGAAAGTGCACAACAACCATGCCAACAGACTGTTTTGCCCATCGAAGATGCACCAATGTGGCCTTTTCTCAGAGGAAGTTCCACGTGACCATGCCAACTTGCTGTTTTCACCACCAAAGGTTTGCCAACATTCTAATTTTTTCAACAAAAGTGTCCAGCGACCGTGTGAACTTGTAATATTTCCCATTGTAATATTTCCCACCGAAGGTGTGTCAACAACCTATTTTCTCAACATAAGTGCCTAGCGACCATTCCAAGGGATCGCTTTTCCTACCGAAGGTGTGCCATTGGGCTATTTTTCCTCCTGAAATTGCCTAGCAACCATGCCAACGTGATGTTTTTCTTGCTTCAGATGTGCCAATAGGTTGTTCGCTTAATGAAAGTGCCTAACGACCATTCCAACGGGCTAGTTTCCCACCAAAGGTGCGCCAATAGGCTATTTTTAAGCGAAAGTGCCCAACGATAGTTCCAACTGACTGTTTTACCCAATGAAGGTATACTAACAGATTTTTTTCCTACCAAATGTGCACAGTGACCATGCCAATAGTCAGGTTTTTCTAAAATAGTATTGCCAATAGGCTATTTTCTAAATGAATGTGCCTAATGGTTGCACTAACGGGTTGTTTTTCCCACCAAAGGTGGGCTAACATGTCGTTTTACCCACCGGAGGTGTGCTAACATGCTATTTTCTCACTGAAAGTGTCCAGCAATCATGCCATCCTACTATTTTTCCAAACAAAGGTGCACTAACGGGATGTTTTCCCCACCAAAAGTGCCCAACGATCGTGCTAACGGACTGTTTTTCCCACCAATGTTGGGCCAACATGTTGTTTTTCCTACCGAAGATGTGCTAATAAGTTGTTTTCTCTTTGAAAGTTTGTCAATGCTTTATTTTCTCAAAGAAGGTGCACAACGACTGTGCCAATAGGCTATTTTCCCACTAAAGGTCCTAGCATCCATACCAAAAAATTGCTTTTTCAACCAAAGGTGTGCCAACATGCTATTTTTTATACCAAAGGTGCTAAGAACCATTTAATGGTTCTATTTTGCCCACTAAAGGTGAGCCAAAGGGTTGTTTCTCCCACCGAAGGTGTGCTAAAGGGTTGTTCTCTCACTGAAAGTGTGCCAATAGGTTGTTTTCTCGAAGAAGGTGGCCAACAATAGTGCCAACCTGATGGTTTGCTCACTGAAGGAGTGCCAATGTGCTATTTTCTTAATGAAGGTACCCAGCAACCATGCCAACTGACTGTTTTGCCCACTGAAAATGTGCCAACAGATAGTTTTCCCAACGTAAGTGCCCAATGATTATGCCAACGGGTTTTTTTCCCAACGAAGGTGTGCCAACTAGCTGTTTTCTCAACCAAAGTGCCCAGTGACCATATAAATGAGTTTGTTTCCCACCAAAGATGTGCTAATAGGCTATTTTTCCTACCAAAACTGCCCTATGACTATGCCAATGGGCTCTTTTTCCCATAAGGTGGGCCAATTTGATGTTTTGCCACCAAAGGTGGGCCAATAGGCTGTTTTCTTAATGTGAGTGCCCAGTGACAATGCCAACGGGATGTTTTTCCCATCGAAGGTATGCCAATGGGTAGTTTTCTCAACGAAGGTGCCCATTGATAATGCCAAAAAATTGTTTTTCCCACCGATTGTGTGCCAAGGGTTTCTTTCTCATCAGAAGTGCCTAGTGACCACGCCAATCAACTGTTTTGCCCAACCAAGCTACACCAATGATTTTTTTCCAAGGAAAACACCCAATGACTCTGCCAATAGACTATTTTGCCCACCAAAGGTGTGCTAACAAGCTATTTTTGAAACAAAAAGTTCCCAACAACCATTCCAACGGGTTTTTTTCCCACCGAAGTTATGCCAAAAGGTTATTTTCTTAGCTAAAGTGCCTAGTGATCGTGCCGATGGATTTTTTCCACCGAAAGTGCCCAGCCACCGTGCGAACGACCTATTTTCTCAATGTAAGTGCCTAGTGACTATGTCAATAGGTTATTTTCCCACTGAAAGTGCCCAGTGATTGTCCAAACCGGTTATTTTTCCTACCAAAGGTATGCCAACAAGTTGTTTTCTCAATGAAAGTGCACATTCCAACAGGTTATTTTCTCAATGAAAGTGTATAGCGACTATGTCAACATGTTGTTTTTCTCACCAAAGGTGTGCCAATAGGTTGTTTTCTCAGCAAAAGTGTCTAATGGTCATGCCAACAAGCTTTTTTCCCACCGAAAGTGCCTAGGGATCATGACAAAGTGCTATTTTCTCAACATAAAAGCGCAATGATCGTGCCAACAGGTTGTTTTTCCCATCAAAAGTGCCCAATGACTACGCAAACCAGTTATTTCTCCCATCGTAGGTGTGCCAAATGATTGTTTTCACAATAAGGGCGTGCCAACATGTTATTTTACCTACCAAAAGTGCCCAAGAGTTGTGCAAACGAGTTGTTCTCTCACCAAAGGTGAGCAAACTAGCTGTTTTCTAAAGGAAAATGCCTAATGAATGTGCAAACAGGCTACTTTTCCCATAGAATGAGTCACAACGGGTTGTTTTCTCAACAAAGTTGCCCAGTAATGGTGCCAACCAGCTATTTTTCCTAACTAAGGTGCCGAGCTATTATTGTGCCAACATGCTAATGAGTTGTTTTGGCCACCAAGGGTGCACCATCGGGTTGTTTTCTCAATGAAAGTGTGCAATGACCATGCCATTTGGCTATTTTTTGACCAAAGGTGTGCCAACAGGCTTTTTTATCAGCGAAAGTGCCCAGCGTTCATGCCAATAGGCTGTTTTTCCAACCGAAGAGGTGCCAATATGCTATTTTTCCAACCGAAGGTGCTAAGGGACCGTTCAAAGGGTCTATTTTGCCCATTGAAGGAGAGCCAACCAGTTATTTTGCCCCTCGAAGGTTTGCCAACAGGTTGTTTTCTAAATGAATGTGCCTAATGGTTGTGCTAACGGCCTATTTTCCTACCAAAGATGGGTTAACGTGCTATTTTTCCCATCGAAGATTTACCAACAGGCTATTTTCCTACTAAAAGTGTTCAGTGATCATACAAACCATCTATTTTCCAAAAAAAGTGCATTAATGGACAGGTTTCCCCACTAGAAGTGCCCAATGACCATGTTAACGTGCTATTTTTCCTGTCAAAGTTGGGCCAACGTATTGTTTTTCCTATCGTATGTGTGTCTATGAGTTGTTTTCTCGTTGAAAGTTTTCCAACAATCTATTTTCTCAAAGAAGGTGCACAACAACTGTGTCAGAGGGCTATTTTCCCATCGAAGGTGGTGCAAAGGGCTATTTTTCCCCTGAAGGTGTGCCAACCAGCTATTTTATCACCAGAAGTGCCCATCATCTATGCCAATCAGCTATTTTGTCAAATGAAGGTGTGTTAATGAGCTATTTTTCCTACTGGAAATGCCCAATGTCCATGCCAACATTCTGTTTTGCCTATCAAAGCTATGCTAATCTGTCGTTTTCTCAGAGAAAGTGCCACGTGACTGTGCCAACTTATTGTTTTCACCACCGAAGGTTTGCCAACATTCTGTTTTCTCAATGAAAGTGTCCAGCAACCATGCCAACTTGAAATTTTTCCCACCGAAGGTGTATCAACAACCTGTTGTCTCAATGTAAGTGCCCAACGACCATTTCGAGGCACTGCTTTTCCCACCAAAGGTGTGCCATTGGGCTATTTTTCCTACTGAAAATGCCTAGCGACCGTGCCAATTGATGTTTTTCCTATCTTAAGATGTGCCAACCGGCTATTCTCTCAATGAAATTGTCAAGCGACTATGCCAACGGGCTATGTTTCCTACCAAATATGTTCCAATAGGCTGTTTTTTAAGCGAAAGTGCCTAGTGATAGTTCCAACCGACTATTTTAACCAATGAAAGTGTGCTAACGTGTTGTTTTTGTTGGATCGAAAACGAAAGCATGTAATATTTAGTTAAACTATAGATTAAAATCAAAATGCAGTGGAAATAACATAACCAAATCAGCATGTTTCAGCTACACATGATAGGATATAAGGAAAATAATTTACATAAGAACAAGGTAGTAGATATATACCGACTCCTTATTGTAAGCTTTGACTCCTGGCTTTTGTATCCTCTCCTTTGTTAATTTTTCATCTCCTTATTGCTGCTCCCTTGACCAATCTGATCTACCACTTGTTCTTTTTGGACAACTTGGTTAACAAGATCCTTTGGTGGGAAAGGAGAAGAAATATTTTTGAGGAGATTTTTCTTAGAAGAAAGAAGTAAAAAAAAATGAGGCTCTTCTCATTCAAGTTTCAACTATGCATGCATGAAAGGAGAAGTGAGTCAATACCAAATGCAAGAACCCGTCATCCTCTTCTTATCAATTTTGGTTATCATTAAAGAAAGATGTGATGTGCATCCAATGCATCACTTCATTCTTTAATGAATCATAAAGAAGCCAAAAAATGAGACTCTTCTCATTTGTTTAAGATGGCTATATGAAACGACCAATAACCTAAATGAGCCCTTCTCATTTTTGGTTATGGATGAAAGAAGGAGGAGATAATACATCAAATACACCTCTTCATTTCTTTAATGAAATGAATGTTAAAATGTTACATTACATGCCATCATTAAAAGACAACCATTAAACCATTTAATGATAAGATCATTACTCCATTTAAT
>JAOQMS010042347.1:0-13963 GCA_027563885.1 Erythroxylum longipes
CCTTTCTTTCTTAGCCTACTTTACCCCTTGGCCCCATTACAACCAAAGGAATAAAGACCTTTTTGATTCATGGATATGCCATAGATGGGAGTAGTGGATAAGTACATAAGATGCAAGCTTATGGTAAGAGATATGCATTAGAAGATGATTGAGAGTCACCCTTGAACATTTGTGCGTGAAAGTGAATGCTTTTTGAGAGACTTCATTCATGGCATGTGATTTTGATTAATTAAAGCATTATGATGTCCTATTGTTCCTTAGTTTGTGATCTAATTTATGAAGTATTATATGGCCTTATGTATATATTTCAATTCTTACCTATACTGCTTTCAACTTATTGGATTGAGCTATGATGATGATTAGGTGTGGAATGATGGAAAGAAAATGTTTATGGGTATCGTTCATTTTAATTAAACCCTCAGGAGACTATAACTCCTCCATTATGTACGTATAGTGTTTTAAAGGCTTGTGGCATATGCTAAATGCCACCGTACACCTACGAAAGTGGAATCAATACCTTGTTTGCAAATTTAGTAGTTAGTTTTCTTTTGTTTTTGCTAGGGGACAAGCGATAGTTCAAGTGTGGGGGAATTTGATAAGTAAAATCATGTATATATGATTTTGAGATGAATTAGAACTAATTTGACTTATTTCTATGTGAATTTTACGCTTTATTTGGTTAATTCTAACACATTTCAACTTTATTGCTTAATAGGTGCAAATGGATAGATTTTGGGGAAAGAGGCATAACTTTTGTTGTAGATGTCAAATTAAGGTCATTTAAGTATGCATTCAAAGAGGACTCCGATTTTTACAACTTTTATGAAGACTCTAAAAAGAGATTTTACCGTGTAAAAGGTCAAAATTGAATGTTTTTGTAGATATTCAGTGTATGTCCACCCAGCGGACATAATGTCCCTCCAAACAGACATGAGCGGAGAGGGAAAGCTGGAAAACCTGAGAAGGTCCACCCAGTAAACATGAAGTCCTCTTAATAGACATTCACTAGCTAAAATTGCTCCAGAGGACAGAAAAGGTCCACCCAGCGAACATGAAGTCCGCCTAACAGACTTTGTCAACACTATTACGATCCTCATTTCCCTATTTGGCAAAAACTAGGTTTCTTTGAGCCTAAGACACTATAAATACTCATTTTTAAGACAAAAATAGGGGTTCTGGCACTAAACACAAGGCAGCACATATAGGAGGCACCCAAAAGAGGAAAAAAAGAGGAAGAAGGAGGATTGAATCAAGATTGGAAGCAAGCTTATTTTGTCTTCTCTCTCTATCTTCTCTCTTTACCCTGTCTTGGATGTTGATTGTCTTTATGTATTTGGATTCTTTTATTAGGTGCTGGAACTAAAACCCATTTAGGGTTATGGATGTAGAATATTTTGTGGATTGATTTATGCTTTATGGATTGATTTGTATTGAATGAAAGTTCTTAGGTTATATTTATCTTTCTTGAGCTTCATTGTTGTTTCTATGCTTGATCACCATAGATGCAACCTTAGGTCTCATATGATGGACTAAGAGGTGAAGTATGATTTGTGCACTAGGAAGATAAACACATTAGATTTAGATATAAAGATATCCTGAACTAGTGTGATAACTTATGGTTGCTTGTTCTTAATGAATTTGACAAGTTAGGTTTCACATTGATAGATGGTAATGAATTAGTTGGGTATTCTTATATATCTTGAGAGAGAATATAAGTGGATTTGTGCAATTATTATTATAATTTGTCATTCAATCAATTCTATAATTTATCAATCAATCTCTTAAATTTGTGAACCCTAAAGTGCTAAGTCTAAATCATCAGATTTATCTTGTTTATTTATTTACAGTCTTTACAATTTAATGTTTGTTCTAATCCAATCATATTTTAAATTTCTTGTCATTTTGGTTCAAGTAATTAGGATTAATGCAGTAGCGAGCATCTTTGTCCTTATGGGATACGACCTTGGAATACTTGATATGTAAGTACTAGGAACAATTCTGTGCACTTACAGATTTTGTCAACCACCCATAATTTGATTAGGGTTTATAAATTGGGGTTAACAGATATAAATCGAGAGAGAGTGATCAATCGTAGGACCATCTAGAACTTATAATCCATTAATTCATAATCAGTTAGGTTTTCATTAAAGTCAGATAAAATTTCCCTTTCTCTTAATTGGTAGTTCTTTAGGTTAATTCTTGATTGGGTGTTGCATATGCTATTTTATTATTATTTAGTAATTGATTCTTGAATTTGAGTGCGTGATTGAAGTAAATTCTTGTCTTAGTTTTGTTTATTCTGAATTATTGTGAATCGTGTTGTCCTTAGATTTTAGGATTAGATTAACCCTCCTTGTGGGATCAACACCTTAGGTACTACGTGAACGACCCGTGCATTGACTGAATATCAAGATTTCTTATTAAAACTTATTCATATTAGAAACCTTTGATCAATTGTTACATACACTTGTCATCTCATCAACCATTTTCCATCAACTTCTATTGGTGGTAAAACACCTTTGGAAAAATGGTTTGGAAAAATTGCTACAGATTATGATTCCTTACATGCTTTTAGTTCCACTACATACTATCATGTTAAGGAGTCAAAATTGGATTCACGTGTAAAGAAAGCAATTTTCATGGGGATCATCTCCGGTGTGAAAGGATATCGTCTTTGGTGCCCAAAGTCAAAGAAAATAATTTTCAATAGGAATGTTAACTTTGACAAATCTACCATGTTAAGAAACGTGACAACTGAAAATGTTAAGCAGACAAATGGTACTCCAAAACAGGTGGAGTTTAAAGGAAGAATTATTATCCCAGCAAATGATAAAGCAAATATAGAAACTCCTACAGTTGAAGAGGAGCCAAATGATGAAGTGGTTCCAAACCAAGAACCTCCATAGCAACAATTACCAATTGCATTAAGAAATCCAAAAAGGAACATTCAAGTACCTACTCATTATGTTAATATGGTGGCTTGTGCATCTCCAATTGAAATCGACGATATTCCTACCACTTATAAGGAAGTAATCTAAAGTTTAGAAGAATATAAGTGGAGGATAGCTGACCGTGCATTATAACGCTAGTCAAAATAAAATAACTAGACTACTACTATAGCAGTGGTGAGTTTAGGTCGATCCCACAAAAAGTGTCTATAAAGTTGTTGAAATGAAATTAATCGGTGTTTAGGTTTGGGGGAGGGGGTTTGGATTTTTTTGAAATAGGAAAATAAAATAAAACTAACCTAATGAAAACAAATTAAAGAAAACCTACGAAAATGATAAAAATGGGGAATTCAATACAGACCCAGTTCTTTAGTTTAATCTAGACCTAGACCTTAATTAAGCATATTTCATTGATTTGTTGTTATCTAAACTATCCTAGAAACTATTAATTGTGGGTTAATAATTAACCCGAATTTTTCCTTAGGTTTTGTTTAATCAAGATACAATCATTAATTAAACCTAACCACTGAATAACCTAGGATATAATCTCTAGATTTAACTAGGTAGTAGCATTACGAATTAGGGAAACCGATTAATCAAGGCAATAACCACATACGATGCGTCATTTAACCTAGGTCATCTTATCCCTAATGATTATGAATCATTAGTCGCTACACATGAATTTCAGCATAAGAATTAAAGATTACATCAAAATTCTAGCAATGGTTTTGCAAATAAACGATTCAATGAATGTATTAAAATAATCTTTTCACAATCCCAATTCAACAAACATAAGATAACATAATCAATTCCTAATAAGAGAAAGAAACAAGAAAAACAAAGAAATACACTTATCCTGGGTCGTCGGGGTTGATGTCACCTCCAAACCGGCATTGGAATGTCTAACCTTCTATAGGTCTCTCCCAGAAAAATACTTCAGCCCCTATTAATAACCCTACCAAAGCCCCTTTCGGTTCTTCACTCAATACCGCAAGCTTCTCTTCTCCTCACTCCTATTCATTGATTTGACAAATGAAGATTAAGGTCCACCCTACTATTCACCCTCCTTTCTTTCTTCTCTACCGCCACTCTACTCTGTTTTCACTCGCGCCACTCTTTGTTCTCTTCTTTTGTTTTAGTCTCTCTACTGTAGCTGATGTGAAGAATTCAACTCCATGGAGCACACTCCCTGTTCACAAAACGCAAACGTATGCGTTGCGTTTAACTCAACTTGTCCCAGTCGCTGCATTTTGTTCATCTGATGCTCCTTGGACATTGCCGTTTAGCTCCTTAATGTGTTGTCGTTTCACTCCTTGCTTATTCATCTGTTATCACATGCGTTTTACCTTCTTTGTATTTTGATTTTTTTCTTCTTCTTGTCTTTTAATTTTCTTCTTCTTGCTCCATGAAAACAAGTGAACATTAATCTTTGGAAAATGGCCCAAATGTAATGCTTTCAACTCACTTTAATTTCTTTACTTCCAAATTGTACCTAAAATCATATACAAATTAAAGTGAGTATGTTAAGCATTTTCGTATCGTTAATCGCTACGTGTAAATGATTAAATTTATCAACAATTAAACCGTGAGGGCACTTTTCATGAATGAAGAAATACATTCCCTTCATAAGAATCAGACATGGAAGCTAACTAGTCTCTAAAAGGGAAAGAAGGCAATTGGATGCAAATAGGTATATGCAAAGAAAGATGGATTTTTTGATAAGGATAATGTTTGCCACAAAGCAAGGCTGGTGGCCAAAGGCTATACTCAAACGAAGGGAATTGCTTATAATGAAGTTTTCTCTCCAGTTGTAAAACATTCCTCCATTCGAATTTTGTTGGATTTGGTAGCACAATTTGATATGGAACTAGTTCAATTGGATGTAAAAACTGCGTCTTTACATGGAAACTTAGAGGAAAAAATCTATATGACTCAATCCAAAGGTTTTTAAGTTGCTGGAAAAGAGATTATGGTATGCAATCTTAAAAAATCATTGTGTGGATTGAAGCAATGTCTGAGGCAGTGGCACAAACGATTTGACAAGTTTATGATGGGGCAAAAATACATAAGAAGTAAATACGATCACTATCTGTATTTTCATAAGCTACAAGATGGATCCTATATTTATCTTCTCCTATAGTTGATGATATGCTGATAGCTTTAAAGAATCAAAGAGAAATTGAGAGATTGAAGATTCAGTTGAATCAGGAGTTTGAAATGAAGGATCTAGGTGAAGTTTGAAAATTCTCGGCACGGAGATAAGTAGAGATAAAAAGTTAGGGAGACTGTGTTTGACTCAAGAGCAATATTTGAAAAAAGTACTACAACGTTTTGACATGACTGAAAAGTCAAAACCTATTAGTACTCCTCTTGTTCCTCATATAAAGCTTAGTGCATCCTTATCTCTAAAGAAAGATGTAGAACGAGAGTATGACTAAAGTATCGTATGCAAATGCGGTTGGTAATTTGATGTATGCTATAGTGTGTACAAGGTCCAACATTTCACATGCAGTTGGGGTTGTAATTAGGTATATGCATGATCATGGAAAAGAACATTGGCAAGCTATGAAATGAATTCTACAGTACATTTTGAACACCATAGATGTTGGTTTAGCATTTTAACGGCATAAGCAAAACGGTCAATGTGTAGTTGGATATTTTGATTCCGATTATGTTGGTGATTTTGATAAACGTCGATCAACTACTGGCTATGTGTTTACTCTTGGAAAGGCACCGGTCAGTTGGAGGTCCACCTTACAGTCAACAGTTGCTTTGTCGATTATAGAGGCAGAGTATATGGCAGCTACAGAGGCTGTGAAGGAGGCAATTTGGCTTCAATGATTGCTTGGTGAGTTAGGGGTTTAATAGAAGCCCATCAAAGTGCACTTTGATAGTTAGAGTGTTATCTTTTTAGCAAAGAACCAAGTTTATCATGCAAGGATGAAGTACATTAATGTTTGTTATCACTTTGTACGAGAGGTTCTAGAAGAAGGTAGAGTAACAATCCAAAAGATTAAGACCACTGAGAATCCTACTGATATGTTGACAAAAGTGGAGACTGCAGTCAAGTTCCAACATTGTTTGAACTTGATCAATATTGCTAAAATTTGAAGGAGGACATTCTCATTCTTTATCTAACATCCTAAAAATTGTCGATCTGTCCTTAAGGCAAAGATTTCTTCTCTCCTTTTGTTGTATTTCACTTTTATTATTTTCTTAAAATAGTGAAATATCAATTTAGTACTGTCCGAGGAAGTAGGCATAATTAGCTGAACTTCGTTAAATTCTGATGTTTCTTTATTTGTTTATTTAATAGCTATTGTAGGGTATAGTTGTAGTGAATTATTGTGCTATTAGATTACATGTCTATGAAAATTATGTCTAAGAGATTGAGTTTTAAGTGGGACCATTTGTAACCCCTCCTATCTTTCCTAGGAATTTACCTAGTATGATTTTTCAGTGCAATCATTTACACTCTATTCACCTAGGCAATAGTGCTCAAGGTGAATTTGTCATTATTGGTAAAGTTAATCTGAGTTTCACAACAAAATGAAGGATAGAGAAATGGCGCAGCTACCTTGACTAGGTCAGATATATATACCAAGAGACTAAGTATGATGTTAACACATGCACATTGAATCTTTAGAAGTCAATTATTAATATTTATTTAGCCTTAATCTAGTATTAAAATCATTTATATAATTATATGTAATTATCACGTTGATTTTCCTTTTTTATTTAGAATCATCTAATATATATAAATACCCCTATTGTACACATGAATATACACATTAAAATATAGAATTTCTTTCATCATTTCTTCTTTTTTTTTACATAGTATCGGAGTTTCCTTTATAAAAAGGAGTAAAACATTATGGGTTTTTTTTTCAACTTTTCTCTTGTAGCCTTTTTGTCTTCATATTTTGGACTCATTAATCTGCTCCAAAAATAATTTATTATCTACCAAATTGTTCTTCTACTTGATTAGATCGAAATGGTGTAAAGAATACTTTTAAAAACCCACTAACGCACTCGCATGCACCATTGGAAGCTGCTAAAATTGAAAACCATAGCTGAAAGCATCAGGAGGAAGAAGATAGTTCAAACAATGTTGTTTTTTTATTTAACAAAATGACACCATCTTAGATGAAATGAACCACTTTACAATGCTCCACTTTGTCCACTTCAGCATCCACACAAGCACTGCGCTAATAGCTACAATAGTAAAACAATGCGCAATCAATGCCACATTAGCATCAAAGTCCACATTTATTTACCACATTATCATCTTAGTCAATTGTCACGCGTCTCCATCTATTTTATTTATAATATGTCTTTATTATTTAGGTTCAGACCATCGGATCGGTTTAAAAAGGATTGATCATTACTTGGAACACCCAATTTAACCCCTTCTTCTTCAGTTTCTTCACAAACTAGATTAGTTCCTAAGTTTTTTTAAACATTCTAAATCCATTTTTGAGGTCAAATAATTAAATTTTAACTCTAAAAATATGTTTTCTACCATTTTTCACTATGAATGCCTCTAAACTTGACCAATATATTCTTAGCCCTATCAATATCACTTTTGATGGTTGTGACTATAACTTATGGGTTAAGGATATGTACAATTTACTTAAAAAGAGACTTCTTTGGTATACTGTTACCGAAATTAAATACCCAAACTGACACAAAAGAAAGATGAAGACATAGATGTCTCCACAAAATGCCTAGTATCCTAGGATGGAATGAATCATCAAAAATCAATATAGTTTAGGAACACATGTACTAAAGTAATCAAACTCAATTTTTGACGCTTTGACACAACCTAGGAGGTATGGAATTTTTTTAAGAATTGTTACAATGTGTCTAATGATTTTAATCTATTTTAGTTATATAGAAGACTTCATTGAATGTAACAACTAATGTTTTAAAAACCGGACCGGTCGAAGAAAAGGTTTAAGGTTTAAAGGTTCAACTGATATTGAACCGCTATAAAATCGATATATAATAAATAAGAAGTAAAATTTATAAAAGTAAAAATAAAATATTTTATTGAAATAAAAATACACCAATGTTTATTATTATATAATGAACTAATAATAAATAAATATGAGTCTAATATAAAACTTAAAATAATAATAAAATCAAATTTATATTTCTGAAGTAAATTGTATCTCATTAGCTTTAAAAGCTCCAAATTCTCCAATGCTATCTAAAAACTCGTAAACTACGCTTTCGTCCAAAATATTTGCATCAACTCCTTCTACTGCATTCAAATAAATTACAAATTAGTAATTAAGAGAAGAGGCATTCATTGACCAAATCAGGGATTTCTAGGATTTGTAATAAATTGGTATTATGAGGGAGTATGATCCCTTATTTGACAATTATTATAACAAACTTAAAATTCCATAATCATACTTATTTGGTTTCTTTTTAAAAGGATTAATACTAGAATTGGGACTACCTATAAAATTATTAAACCCTAAATCCCTACATCAAGCCTATGTCTTTGCCAAGAAAAAAGAGGTTATTGCCTCTTTTTAGTATTCAGCCAATACATTAAAAACCACCAAGCCTTCAACCACCTAAGTTTAGTTTTTATTTTACCTAAAACCAACCTAATACTATGATGTATAATGAATTCATGGTAGGTTTGTTGGAATGGTCTTAACTCTAAAGGCTTGTAAAAATAACGATTAACAAGCCATAATTGTTCCTACAAAAGACACTCCAAAAGTTAGTCTAGGAAAGTTGAAGGGTTATAAGTATATATAAAGATCAGTAATTGGGCTATATGATAACTGTTATGAGAACTTACCTTGGAATGTCTAGCTTTATGGTCAATCTTTCTTTGATGTATAGTTAGATCTAATTATCCTCAGTAGACTTTAATCTAACCTCTTCTAGGTAGCTTAGTTGGTCCTTGATTAGGATTCCATCTTCTCACATCTATTAGATTGCTCTTTGATTAGGATTGTACCTTCTCACATATTCAAATTATATTTTGGTTGAACTTACTCTTTTCGAACAATTGGACCATTTATTTAGACTTAAAATTTGTAGGTTTAAAGAAGATTGGTGGGCCATATTAGATTAATTCATACCCAATCCATCTATTTATTAGAGGTTGTAACCTCTCAATTTCTTATCAAAACTTATGATCTCTAATAATGAAACTTTTAATACTCAGGGTACAAGGAAGGTGGTTTGATCAAAGATTCAAACCAGTCCAAAATCATCCATTAATCTCTTAGGCTATGTTTGGTTGGGGATTTATTAATGGAATATAATGGAATGTAATATTGATCCATTGTTTGGGAGGAGAGTTTATAATGAAATAGAATGTGATTTATACTACTATGAAAGATTTGACCCAAATATCAAAAAGATATACAATCTTATTCAAAAATATATATAATCTTATTTCTAGTACCTCAAGCTACTCTTAATATCTAAGGTATAGTCTACTCATATGCTAGTTCTCTTGAATCATCTATGCATGAATTAATATCATATTTAACCACTAGTATAATTAAATCCATAATAAAAATATTCACAGATATTTCACATTAATAAATACTACTTCCTTAATAATATTGAACTAATCCTTAATAAAGACCATAATTAGGTTTTCATTATCTAAATATATAAAACACTTAGCTACATTTCATGTCTCAATAACAAAAAAAGAGCTAAAATCTTCTTACTCCAATCAATTTTGATCCATTGAGATGATCTCTAATCTTCTTTTCTATTTAAATTAGCTTTAACATTGATCTCTCAATTGTCTTTGGACCTTCTAGCACCTAATCCTAAGTTTCTAATGAAAATAAAAGAATGATCTAACTATGACTAAGGACACTTAAAAGCTACACTTTAAATATATTTCATCTGACAAAAAAACAATTTAGGTTATGTCCATGTCCCAACTTATGGATCCTTTTGTATTTTTTTAAGAAGAGTCATAGGCTCTAATACTCTCATGCTTTAGGTTATAGATCTCTTTATAACTTTTTTAAATATGAACACAGGTTACACAGGCATATCTTAGGTCCTATTGCACTACCAAAGTTATCTTTGTCATAAGGTCTCTCTCTAGGTCATGTTCTAAGTTACATTTTTTTTTGGATATGGTCTACGAGGGACATAAATTGGCGTATAACTATGTTCCAGGCCATTTTTAATCAATAATTATATTTTCTATATGGTTTTTACTTGAAAATCTCTCTAATTCTTGCTAAAACTCATCATAATGGAATATCTTCACAATTACCTAAAAATATAATAGAAAGTAAGTCAAGGTAATTTGAGCATAAAAATACTTGCGTGCTACCTTATTGGCTTTGCCACAAGATCATGAAGTGATAATAAACATTTCTTCTTATCTTCAAAGAACTAGTTCCTTCAGTTTATATTGATTCTTTACTTCGTCTATTACTTGGTATTGGATTTGAATTCTCCATTATGTTGCCTTATGTTGTTGAAAGATTATGTTGATCCATCTAAAGCAAGTACAAACAAGATAACCATTTGAAATAACAATATTAGATATAAATGAAATAAGAGATAATTTGTATATTTTGGAAAATAACATCATTAGCCTCAAATTAATCATTTAGTAAACAATTATTATACTATATCTTTAAGTTAGCTTACCAAGTATTTGAAACCAATAATGGCAATTCCTAAATTTTCTATCATATCAAGATCAGTTTTATAGTTGCTTAATGTGATAATAACTATAATCAAATCATGATCAAAAGCAAATAGTTATTCCAAAGCTACATGTGCAGTATCTATACTCTCATATTGTAATTGTATAATTCATATTAATATTTAGATAGTGTTGGTTCAATGATGTGATTGTACATTAGTACTAATCTTTACCAACTTTCAAAATAATCTTAAAATAGAAACCATAAGTTATATTAACCACATTCCAAACAGTGTAGCTGAATCTTAAAAAAACACAATTGTGTAATCAAGAACATTAACTGTAGGTGCAAATTTTCTACATTCCTAAAGTTTTTATAAGGTAATTTAATTCTTTATAGAAAAAAAAGATAATCCTAATTTATTAGATCCATCAGTCAAAAGAAATGTAAAAAGGACAATGACATCTAACCATAACCTGGATAAATGAAACCATCATCCAAATAAAGGAACAAAAACTAACTTAACAAATTTATGTCAAGCATCAAATTATAGATAAATTTTTTTCTTCTTTATCACCTCTCTTTAGTATTCTTTATGACTTCCTCCTTCATCCTCAAAAGTCTTTAGAAATAGAGATTATGTTGAGCATCTATAGCATCAAGCTCTAGCTTTAGCTTATCTTGCTGATTTTTCACAAATACAGAACAAATGCTATACAAGTTAACATTTCTAGACATATAAGAACAACATGCAGGACAATTTAACAACATCCTAAAATTATTTTGTGAATTTGATGAGTTTATATGCATCATGCTCATGTAACCCAACATCTGATGTTAAATCATATTTACACAATTCAAAACTATAACTAGAATAGTCCAAAAGCTTATTTATAAATGCAAAAGAACTATAAATGCAATTCTTTGTCCCCCTTTTATTTTAGAAAGCAATCTTAAAATTGTGTAAATTCGAGGTGACAAACATCAAAGTGATGAACTAGGGTGACAAACAACAAGTTGATTCTATCTTAAAATGATAATTAGAGATAACAAAACTACATTAAAACAAAATACAATATCATACAACATAAATTCAATATTCTTTATTTAAAAACTAAAACAACTTTCAACAATTATAGCTAGTGAGCTACAAAGAAAGAGCAAAAGTAAGAGAGAAATAAAGCAAGAGCCAAAATGAGTGAGTAATAAAGAGAAAGTGGCAGGTAACGAACAAGATCTACAGGTAGTGAGTGATGAGGCAGGTGAGAGCTATAAGCAACCAACAAGCGAAGAAATACGAGTATAAATTAAGAAACTTGTAGTAACATCGTAAACAAAAGTTGGATGACTTATCTGGACGAACAAACAACTAGAGATGATGAAGATGAAGAACGAAGTTGGACGATTATCGACACTCTTCAAAACAAAACAAGGTTTGTAAAAATGACAATTTCATATTTTATATAATAAACATGTTCAATAGTAAGAATGATAACCTAGTTACATCATCAAACTTCAAAATGAACATAATCGGCTTCAATGGTTTCTTAACCACATTAAGAATTATATCTTTGTAAAATTTCTATCCACATCATCTTCACCTTTGCGTATTAGTTTAAAGAAAAATGTATCTTATCATATAAAGTATAACCTCCAAGCCATAGGTGTAACAAATGGAGTTTAGCTAGTAGCTTCATATGAAGTATTACTTTTAGTTGGACTATTTTGTCTTTGGTACAATTTTAATTTCTAAAGAAAAATTTATGAGTTATTGTGAAAGAGATTGGTATATATATGAATCATCCTAATGATATCTTAAGAGTATAATTCTTCAAAATAAAATATTATTTCTATAAAAGAAAAGACAACATACTTATTACAAAAAATTAGCCAATGTTACTATACTATCAATAGATATTATAATCCCAATTTAAAGTATGTATATATAAATTATTCCCCTGAATACCTCAATCAAAAGATTCAATAACTTGTCAAAAACAACCAAAAAAATTATAGGAACTTATGTTTGGTAAAATTCACTAAATGATGATGAAAGATCCAGATAAAATGTATGCTAAAAAATAAAGATGTAACACTATAAAATAATCATGTGATCAAGCACACATGAAATAAACAAGTGTATTGTTATTTTGGTAACGTAGACCTTTCATTTCTTATCAAAATATTACACATATAAATTCATGCTCATTTAAGCCAACGTGAAATTTATAAAGAAACCTAAACCAGCTGCTTATGGCATCTCCAACTTTTATGATATGCTCTTTTAATAAGATTAAAAGAGAATTCATATCGACTGTGTTTTTAGATGTGAATGAAGAAATGTTACTTTTTATATGTCATGACCACAATATTATATTCACTGCCTTCAAAAGATCTCTTCCAACCATAAAAAAATCTTCATTTGCTCAAACTCACTCATCTTTAGAGATGTCAGTTTCCAAAAGCCTATAAAGAAATCATACTAAAATTGATTAAATATGTATCTGAAGAAATTACATAAATTCATTCCATGGACTTAGTGAACTTATTTAACCCTTTAATTTGATTTCATCTCTAAGACAACTTTCATCGAACATTTTATAGGCTTAAAAAATTCATCCCTAACTAACTACAAAAATCCTGTCTTTTCCCTTTAGCTCGCTAACATTAACGCATTCAAACAAACATTCAACCATTAATAGTCCAAATAAATGCAAACAACTCAAACAACATTCAAAAAACCAACCAACATCAAAGCATTTAATAATAATAATGAAAGTCGAAAAAGAAACTCAATACCTAAGCATCACCGACTAACCTCAATCGACGATTCACCGGAGATGATGGAAGCAAACAATGGAAGACGGTGGAAGAGAACAAATGAGAAGACAACAGTGATGGAAGAAGAAAAGAATAAACGAAGAAAAAAAAAGGTAGAAGGTTTAGGGAGGGGGAGCTCGTGTTATTTAGCTTCAAATAAAGCGAAAACGACTTCGTTTGTCTTTGAAAATGATGTCATTTTTTAATTATTTTTTTAAATGCTACAACATTTGGCGATGATTCACCCTTTAGAGACGATTTGAGAAAATCGTCACTTATTAATATCATCCCAAATGTTAAACAATAGGTGACTGGTGTAACATCCCGTTTTCATATAACGGGTTGAACCAAAGAAATGGGTATACGTGTGATCAATCGGAGAAATTAGAAAAATACATCTCATGCTCATGCAGTTGTGAACAGTGGTTTTTGCACATAAAAAATGTTTGTACATGCATTGATGACATTTCCCGGTATAATTGTGAATAAATGGGATTTTTGAAAAATAGGCTTGAGTGTGTAAAAAATTGAATTGGA
>JAOQMS010042348.1:0-13963 GCA_027563885.1 Erythroxylum longipes
TCACGTTTTTCACTCTTCTAAGATAACAAGACTACAATTCCTCTTTCCCAATGTACCCTTAAGGAGTCCCAAAAGTCTACTTTACCCTTCCATATAAGCTTAGGCTCTTTTGGTACTTAAGTTACATGCCAAAAATGCCCTCAATTCATCCTTATGCATTTATTCTATAAACTATTATGCTTTAACGAAAAAAATTTTCAGGGGCCAACACATTTAACACACATAACCCATATTGAAATTACACACATTCACCGTAGCAACATATCAACAACTCACACAAGCAAAACAAAAATATAGAGGAATAAGCACAGCAAAATTTCATTAGACATGTAACTTTTATTTACACATTCATCTATATGTATTTTTCAATTAAGTATTAAAATGCATTAGACATGTAAACTTTGCAACCTTCCAATGTATGTACATATTATAAATCACTTGTTTTTAAGCTTTTTGTTTCGTTCAATGACCATGTGTTCTCGTAAGAGATAAATTTATACTTTATAAAGCCTCTCATTGATTATCAAAGGAGAATTGAGAACATCAAAATTTAACAAATCTTTATAATCTTTTTTGTAAATAATGATGAGGTATCCTCTATTTCAAACACTTTTAATGATAATGATGGTGATGATAATGATAATGATAATGATTTGTCTTATACTTAATTTGTTGAATGGATGGAAATAATAAGCTTGAAAAATATGAAACTGTAAAGAACTTTAAAAACTCTTAGATACATATATGATTGAGAATGAGACATTAAAATTTGATATGCATGACATGATAGAATCTAAATGTGTGATTGTAGCTACTAGCAATGAATATAATTTGATATGAGAAGAGACATTGAAAAAGAATTAATTTTCTCAAATATTCATTGTTTAAGTTCACTTTAGCAAATGAAGTTTGAGTTAGAGGCCAAAATTTCTCTAATGAAAAGCATGGAATTGGTTTCACTTATAAAAGTGCATTATCCAATAACAAGATAATTTTTATGTTGGACAAAAAAAATTAGATCATTAGCATATGCCTAAATCATCCACGAGCAAATAATATCCAATTATAGACATAAAAATTTTACTGTTCATACATCATCCTCTAGGTTTTAAGCTAAAAAGAAATTTGCTACATTTGCGCGTGGTTCATATTTTAAACCTAAAAGACATGATTCACAAGAAGAAAAAAAAAGGCACAATTTTATGCAAGACCATACCAAAGGAACTTGTAGTACATATCTCTTTATTATTAAAACAACATAAAAATAAGCTCATAATTATCATCATCTATTATTTAAGCACTTAGAAAATGTTCACAATTCTTATAGGCCATATTTACACTAAAAGAGTATGTCATATGCTAAATCATTTGTTAGGCTTTATTATCTCTCAAGAAGAGTTTATTATCTCCCACGTATATAAAGTAAAACTCCCTAATTATTGTTACATCCAAAAAAAACCAAAAATGCATATATGTCATATTCTTATAGATCTCACTTATATGTTCACACACCTTCAAATTATCCTATATAAGGTGTCACTTTTGTGTAGATTATGGACATATATATAGAAATTACATCTCAACTTACATTTATTAAATTCAAATCCATCAATTTTCAATCAACGGAATGTGATATATATACACCAACACAAGCATAACACTCCCAACACTTAACACAATCGTAATAAGCAATTCATCGAACACTTTACATACATGAGAAATTCGTCCCAAGATAACTACGAAAATCATGTGTTTTCCCTTTCATCACTAACATTAAGACATTCCAAACATACTCCAATCACAGACAATCCAAACCAACACAAACAACTCAGTAAAATCATCCTTAACCCGTCCAACATCACACATCCAAAAGGAAGCATAAAAAAGCCCCCAAAAAAGCATCAATGAATTACCTCGACGGAAGAACAGAACGATGATAACTGGAGAAGATAGAAGCAAGCAAATGCAGAAGACAAAAGGTCATCGACTAGGAAGAGAATGAATAAGAAAGCAGCGAGAGAGGAAAAAGAGAGAACAAATTTGGGGGTCAAGTGTATCTATAAAAACAGATAACAAAATGACATCGTTTGTCTTTAAACAAATGACGTCGTTTTTTGTTTTAAAATGTTCAAACATTTGGGCACGCTTTTCAAAAACGTCACCATATGTTTATACACCCTCACTCTTTTAGTGACGCTTTGCCTAATTCATCGCTAAATATCATTTTTGTGACGAATTACTAAAATTAATGCCAAATGTCAATACACTGTCAACCTTTTAGGGACACTATGACAAATTTGTCACTAAATATCATATTTGGCGACGAATTACAAAAATAGTCACCAAATCTTTATTATTTTTATGTTTTCTATTTTTGGTAATATATAAATTATATAAAATAGTATAGAATTTATATATAATAAATAGAGTTTTGTGACACCATTTATATATTGTCAAATCATATATTTTAAAAGACATTAATAAGAACAATTTATTTTGAATTTTATATTTATAGAATTTTCTTTTTGTAATATAAAATTTCTAGAAAATGTTACCTAATTTATATATAGTAAATTAGAGCTTTGTCACACCACATAAAATTTTCAAATCATATATTTTAAAAGACATTAATAAAAAGAATTAATTTATATAATAAAAATTAATTTTATGTTGTTTGTCCTATAATTTTTTAAAATAATATTTTTGTTAACTAAATTTATTTTTACATTTACAGTCATTGTCAATAATATTTAATTTGATTAATAAGAATATCATATCAATATTTAATATTAATTTCCATTATTTACTATGTTGTAATTATTTTTTAATTACATCACAATAGATATAATTATATATGGTAATTAATATAATGTTATCTTCACGCCATTACCAAAAGTGAAGCCAAAACGTAATGGCCCACCATTTCACGAAGGTTTTTTTAATTGATGCCAAATGGTATATTTATTCCGAATTAAGCAAATATGACATCGTTTTGTTTAACAAGAAACGACGTCATTTTCTATTAGGTTATTAACATCAAAACGAACCTCTCTTCGTTTTCGTTCATTTTGATGTAGCTGTCAACATTCTCTTCGTTCACCGTCCATAAGCGTCGTCCCCTCTATTGTGGTCATCAACACTAGTTGTGGTTGTCACCATCGAAGAAGCATCGTTACTTGTGTTAGTATTGTTCTTCTTTTCTATTTTCAATCCCTTCCTTTTTGTGCTCTATTTTACTGCTACGTTTTAGAGTTTATTGTGAGTTTTGTGTTCTGCTTATAATGTATGGGTTTTTGACTGTGTTTATGTTCGGAAGATTGTTTCTTATGTTTCTGTGTTGGATATGTATAGGTGACCTCTTTTTTTCCACCTTCCATGCTTGTTTGACAAAAGCCTCCTAACTGTTTGATAAAATGCTTGAATGAAGGCTACTTTTACAACGAATGTTTATGTACATATTATTTGATTGTACCATTTATAATATACAGATGTATCCATTAAAATGACTTTAGTTCAATGTGTAATGAGGCTGTGATTACCCATAACAATTAAAAGTTAAATGGTCAAAACTAGGAATATGGTCAATTGTGTTTCTGTGTTAGACATAACAATTAAAACTCAAAACTAACAACCTATTACTCTTATTCTTAAAAGACCAAACCTTTTAGCATATATAAATTTGAAAACATATATATAATGGAGTAGCTTAAAACTAACAAGCTAATTATTAAGATAATTTAAAGCTAAATCACAATTACACAACTATTTTTATTAAAGGATTCTACAAAGGATGTTTATGTACGTAGAAGCAATCATATTTCGGAGCTGCAAGGGATGTTTATGCATCCCCTAAACATAGTACATACATACTTAACATTCTCAACCTTATCATATGAAGTAGTCTCACTTAATAGATCACAAAATTAACATTGTTAGAATGTTGGAACATTTAAATAAGAACTCTTCTACTAACTTTTCATACTTAAATTGTTAACATTAATTCATCGTGGAACGTCGCTGTGGCAACTAGTTTCCAATGGTGGAAATGAGCTCCGCTAGAAGAAATGTGGCAAAATTGTCTATAATGAAGAACAAATCAATGCAAAACAAATCCTCTCTAATAAAGCAAACATACACAAGAGGAGAGCCTACTAATGCTCAAAATGATAGGAGCATTTTTAATTGATAGGAGCCTGCTAGCGATAAAAAAAGGAGCTTGTTTAATCGATAGGAGCCTGCTAACTTTTTAAAGAAACCTCTTATGATATAAAAAGATAAGGAGCCTCTTGAAAATTTATAATGCGAAAATTTAAAAGTAAGGAAGAGAGAAAATGACACAGTAGATTTATACTGGTTTGACTTATAACAAAACCTACATCCAATCCCCAAGTATCCAACTTGAGTATTTCTCTATAAAAACCAAGTATTAATTTGATGAGCCTTTTCAAGATCACAAGTATATATTTTTTAAGGTTCTTCAACCTTCCACACTATTAGTATTTTACTAGCCTCTACAAGCTCTCAATAAAAAGTGTATGAAGAATTTAACAGTCTCTCTTAATAGAGTGAGATCACTTTCTAAAGAACAAAGAGTTTGATATAACTTTCAAGAATATTGATGCTTTAAGATATTTCGCAAGTCTCGTGTGTTGTTTAAAAATGCAGTGACTCTTCTTTAAGTAGACAATTTCTTCAACTAGCCGATGTTTAATCTTTCAAATCATTTCTGCTAAAATCTTTGATATTTAGACATTAAGAAGAACATTTTGATAAGGCTTGCAGAGTTGATTATTCGAATTAGTATGATCCTTCTGGATGTCATGAAATCATTTCTAAAAAAGTAAGTTTATAAAGAAGGTTCATGTAGAAAAAGAAGTAATTATTCTATGATTTTATTTCCTTTTAAGAATTATATCGTTACGTAGATAAAGAAATAAATCCAATTTTAATTTTGAAATATTATACATTTATAATCAAAATTGTTAATCATAAGCCTTGAGTTATCTCCTCCTTTTTGATGATGACAAACAATAATAGATATATTTTCAAAATTCAAATATTAATAAAGGGTTTTGAAAGATACCTGTAAGCTTTACTCGCAGTTATAATTGGAAGGAGCCTGACTTCTAAAGGAAAGAGCATGTGGCCCGGCCCGTGGCCTGTGGCCGGGCCGAAGTCAACAAGCCTTGCGGCTTGCTAAGGCCACGGGCAACCCGTCAGGCCTCAATTGGCCCGATTGTTTAATATATTTTTAAAATTTTTATATATTTATTTTAAGAGAATTTGAAAAAGTTGTAGTTGTATTTTTTAAAATTGATAAATTATAAATTATAGCATAACCATTTATAGTAAAGCGTAATATGAAATCACCTATAAATTATACAAAAATATTTATGTAAAATAAAAGATATAAAATACTAACCAATATATATTTATTAAAAATAAGTAGCAATGATAATGTCATCATAATTATTCCCTACAAACAAGTGAATTTAATTTTAATTTTGTAATTTTATTATAAAAATTAATTATAATGTAAATGTAAAAAAGTTATTATATAAGTACAATGAATTTATTTCAAATATTATTTTTACGTGTTTAATAAATTATTATATTTATTTTTAATATGATTTTCTAAAAAATACGTTTATTAAGTTTATAATGTAATATTTTAAAACTTTTAATGTTTTTATAAATTATGTACAAAAACTCTTAATTGATGTAGTTGTTGTACTTTTAGTTATTGTTTATTTTTTTTACTTGTATAGTTATATAAATATTATTGTCTTTTCATATTATATCTATTATTAAATAATCATTGTAAAATTTTATATTTTATTACACATATTAAAAGAAATTAATTAATATGATGAATAATCTTAATGCATTTAAACTTTTTATTTTATTTTTCATATTAAGACAATGTATACATTATGCATATATGAATTTATATGAATCTTAAAATGAATTAATCACTTTATTAATCTTAATGTATCAATTCCAAAAGAATATATAAGTAATTGAGTTATAAAAACAAATATATGTAGTATATTATATTGAAAATAACTATTATTTTATTAAAAATAGAATACATTTTATAAATATTTTGATATGTTTTTATAAATTATTATTTTTATTACTTTCGAAAATAGTTCTTTTAATTTTTTTCTAAAATCATTATATTCTAATTAATGTAAATTTATATTCATAATTTTTTCTCCTTTCTAAATTCTAATATTAGAAGATTCATTCCTAAGTCACTCTAATTAAAAGTTTGTTAAGAGTAATTCCTTACTCGAAACCTTGATATAAGTTTTGCTTTAAATTATTCTCGTCCTTAGAGTGTTATAAGCATACCATATTTCATAAAATTTTTACCTTTTTTGTTTTTAATATATATGTTATGTCACAACTTTAAATTATAACAACATATAATTATGTTATAATAAAGTTATTGATTTATCGAATATTAAATTACAAAATATTTATATCTTTTTATTTAAATCACTTAATATTTCATTTGAATAAAACTATTAAGTCATTAAATGAAAGGGTAACATCACTTACTTCTTAATGTTTTAATTAACATTTTAGGTATCATAAGCTAAATATTAACACAATTTGTGTTAAAAGTCATTAAGTCAAGTTTAGATTGAAGGGTACTACATACATTTACATATCATTAATGAGAAAATATATTTTAAAATTAAAATCTTGAGATGTATTTATTAGTATGATTAATTAGGAATTTTAATTCAATTGATTAGAAATTTGTATAAAAAAAAGACATTAAGTTAATAGTTATAGTTAAGAATTTCAATTCAATTAATTACGAATTTTAAATTTATTTAAATAATTTATTAATTATTATAAGATAGAATTGATAAAACCAAATTTATTAACTATAGAAAATTTTATTGTATATGAATGATTATCTAAATCATTTTACAAGAAATGAAACAATTTACAAAATTAAGATAATATCATTCGGGATAGACTAGAGAGTGGAGACTAAGAGAGCATTATCTAATTGACTAATTGTACTTGTTGGTAAGATCTTTAATAGTTTGGATCCAATCATCTGTATGTACAAACATTATATTTAGTAATACAATATTAAAATAAAAAATATTTAGTAATGTAATATTAAATAAAAAGAAATTTCAAAATATCTTCATCTTCATATATTTGATCAAAATAACCTTCAATTGGTTGATTAATTTCCCTAGTCCCCTCCGTATTAATATATGTGGCTGTAGGAAAATAAAAAACATAATATTAAGTAAGATGATATAAAGATAGATAAAATATATATATTAAAAAGAAAAAAATTACCATCAATATCTTCATTATTTAACTAACTTTAAGCACACATAAGGGCTTCCACAATGCGATAATGAAGTCGACCATGATGAGGAGTAATAACCCAACTAGTAGTAATACATGCAGACTCTGAAGCAATGGTGATGATAGAATAGCTAACAAGTCTCGTGCAGTGACTTACAAGATCGGATAATTATGGGCAGAAGTCTTCCACCATAATAATATATCGAACGACTCACCTTCAATTTCAAGAATACAATCTGCAGAAAAATATTCATCTAACTTCATCGTATTGTAAGAAATCCTATCCCTTTTCTCTTTTAAAAAATTTGAAAAAGAATCTGTCAATAATAGGTCAAAAGAAAAGGTCGAACTTAAAACTGAAGTCGAAGTTGAATTGCCTGCAATACTACGAAGAGCCTGATCATTAGTTTGTTGCATTCTGACTTCATAATCATTAAACAATTGATATCATAATTATATCATGGTATGTAGATGCTTTTGAGCTTCACTAGTATACAATGCATTATAAATATATTCAACCCCGTCTTATCTTGTATCTCGGATCCAACATATATAATACTACAACAATATCTCCAACTTTAGATCAATAAGAATTAAATTTCTCCGCCATCTACTCCGCCATAGTCTGAATCACTATATTGGAGTCAAACATCCACAATGATAAAACATGCTTTATATTGGACATAGTGCTAAAGATATGGTGCGAAGTTGGATATTTTGTTCCTGAGAATAATTCAGTCCAATTATTAAATAATTTTAACTTCATACAAAGTTATCTAGCCAAGTCCCATTGATCCTCTGATAGTACCCAGGTATACTGAGAATCTTTTTCCCCTAGTCTAATAAACATTTGAGCATATAGGATTACCAAATCCAACATCTTAAAAGTTGAGTTCCATTTGGTAAGACAATCTAAAACCAACTTATTTGAATTTAGATTGAATAAAATTTATGCACCTTCTTCAAAAGTTTCAACTCTTTTAGGAGTTGCACTCCAATATAAAATACTATTTCGAATACACTCCAACCCAACCTTCACAATCAAGTTAAGAATATAAGTAGAACAACGCACATGAAATAACTTACCTCTAGCCAGTGAGCTCCTAACCTGCATCTTACCCTTCAACTTCTCAATCATAACATCATTTGTGCTACAATTATCGACTGTGATGAAGGATACTTTGTTGACAATGTTCAAATTCATCAAACAGTCTTTCAACACATTTGTCAATTTTTCACTTGTATGTGGTGTCGGCATATAAATGAACCTATCATGAAAAAACATACCAACATAAACCATAAATTTATAAAATAATGAAAAATGTAAATGATAACAATATTAAAGAATATAAATTACCTCAAAAGTCTATTGCATAACTTCCAATCATTATCAATATAATGTGATGCCACCGCCATGTAACCCTTCTTTTGGTTATCGGCTATCCACATGTTCGTTGTTATGACAATTTTTCCTTTAACACTCGACAATGCTTTTAATATTTCTCTCTTTTTATCCTCATAAATTTTGAAAATATCATTCATCAATGTATTCTGACTTGGAACCTTAAAATTCGGTTGGAGTAAATTAAAAAATATCCTAAATCTTTTGCTTTTAACCATAGACAATGGTTGTTAATCTCCAATAATGATATAAGCCATCAAAATTCTTGATCTATGGTTGTCAGAAGTTGTTACGGTTATTTCATTCTTTCCTTTCATAAGCTTAGGGGTAAAAAATGTTTGACCTCCTAAAACCATCTTCCTTCTAGTGCATGATTCCATATGTCTCTTTAAATGAGATGTTTCACCTTTCGAGCCACTTGAATACAAATTTTGACAATAATTGCACTCTACTTTTTCAATTCCGTCGGTTGATATAATCTTCTTAAATCGATTCCAAACTTCACTTTGATGTTGAGAAACTTAAGTTCTAATTGAACTTCTATCCTCACTTGGTGTTGAAATAGAAGTTTCCACTTCTACCTATAATACTGGATTAGAACTCTCAATTGAAGGAATGTGCTCATCCATCTAACAAAAAACATATAAATACTTGAGGTTAGAAATAAGAATGTATTAGGAAATGATGCATTTTTAATCAAAATATTTTGCCTAAATTCTAGTTAAAATATTCCATATAAAACAAAATGTTCAAGAAAATCAAAGAATGTCCAAACTTTAAATATGCCAGAATGTCCAAGTAAGTTAGGTTGATCATTTAGAGGATTAATACAAAGATGATAAAGGCATTAACTTCATACTCATATGCACATTATAAGATATTGCATTAGTTATGGTTTACTCTACAAGAAAGGTGATAAATGCAGGTTGATTAGATATATACAGTGAATTTGTAGGAAATTTGGATGTCATACAGAATACTTAAGATTATATTTCTTTCTAAGATTAAAAAAAAGTTCCTTGGAGTTAAAAAAAACAGCCTACAGTGACACTTTCACTAATAAAAGTAGAATATGTGATTGCCACTTTTGATTCTTACCAAATGACATGGATGAGAAAAGTAGTCATAGAGTTGGAAATGGAGTAGAAAGAAGTAACCTTAATGTATATTCTTCAGCCATTAAACTTTCAAAGGATTATTTGTTTGTTTTATGGAATGACCAAAGATATCCATTTTAAGACATAACCTTTTACAAGATTTGGCATAGGATGGTAGTATAAAATTGGTCCATTATAGCACAACATATATATATTTACTAATTCCCTAAAGACAACTTCATTTAACAAGATAGGAATGATGATTGGAGCTTGTAACATCATAAATGTATTGCAATTAAGGGAATTTAGAAGCTTTAAAATGACCTTAATAAAGGGTAAATAGAGCAGTAGTAGTTAGATGTAGTTGATGTGTTTTATATCTAGCATAACATTAAGAATGATAACTAGAGATTAATAAAATAATTTAAGATATGTTATTTTAAATTAAGTTTATTATTCAATTTCCTAACCTTTAGTCACAGTTTGTATCTACAAATATGACATATGCTTCTTAATATTAACTTCATACTCACATGCACATTATTGCTACTGTCAACTAACCAATAACTGATGCAATATCTTATAACATTGTCAATAATAGGATGAGTAGAGAAACTGTCCATTTATCATATGACCTAGAGGCTTACTTGATAAATCTCTATATTTACAAAAGCATTAATCTTGTTTTTCTTTTGTTTCAATCTTAATTCTCCTCTATTCATTCTTCTAGCTGTAAAAAACATCCAAAGAAAGAGTACCTTTCATATCACTCCTAATCATGATAAACAACTGGTCTTCAACTTATGATTATTACAATAATATTAATACAGGAGATTGATGGCTTAATTTCAACTCAATTATATTTGAACTAGCATACAATATAGCTTTTTAGGAGGTTAGTCAAGTAACATGACAAGAATTTTCCAAGTATTTCAGGAATTTTCCAAGTATTTCAAGCCTTTGGATTGGAAGGAGTGATCAAAATGCTTTCTAAACCTCATGAGTTCAACCGCATGACTTTCTATGAAGGAATAAGATTTACTTTGCAATCTTGGTTAGTTAAATCTACTAATCTTGGTCAGTTAGCACGTAATCATGTAGCCTTGAACTAATAATTTAAAACATACCTATCTGTACATAAAAAGGATTGTATTAAACCAAGTAGTTGATTTTAAGTGATGGTTATTAGTGCCCTCTGGTTTTCTGTAGTTACAAAGTATATTGACAGTTAATTAAGATTCAGAAAATTGAGTTAAATTAACTATCAAGGATGACTAAGGAATATGTTTATGGTTAGATTCTAATATCTGCAGAAGGAAAGAATTACAAACACATTACAAGCATTTCATCAAACACATTAATATCTGTGGCATTTCATCAAACACATTACAAGCATTATCCCATATTCCCAATATTAACATACCAAATTCTTAAATTAGCCACATCAGTTCTCAAGATAACCAAAAAAACCAAATTGACGAAAAGAGAATGAGAGATTACCTTATTAAGTATGTTGTACCGTTCATTCACCGTTGGTGACTTCGACATGCACACGAAAGATGATATACGAAGAAGAAGAACGAAGGAAGAAGGTGAAACAAAGAAGAATAATAGAGAAGCGAAAAGTGTTTTGTGAGTGAGAGTGAAATTGTGAAAGCAACTGGGTGAGACCGTGAGTGAGAGTAAAGGATAAAGGGAGATGGAGGTAGGAGGCTGAGGGGTGAGCGTACAAAGGAGGGAAGCAACGGGATGGCTTTCGCTTAATGAGAGGCAAAATGACGTCATTTTTGCTTACAAGAAAATGATGTCATTTTGTCTCATGTTTTATTAATTGTCTTATATCTTAAACGACATCATTTTACTCTTAAAGCAAAACGACATCGTTTTGTCAGTGGAAGAAATATTTTAAACATGACCAAAACGATGTCGTTTTGCAACAAACAAAACGACGTCATTTTATTTGTGGCTTTAGGCGAGCCACGGGTCGAACTACTCAACTCGGGCCATAGCTTGGCCCGACCACCTTGACCCATGGCCTGTGGCCCGTGGCCAAGCCCGAAATGACTCTGGCCATAACCGGCCAGCCCGTGGGACAATTTGATCAGGCGAAACCCATTAACCACGGGCCAGGAAAATTATGACATCCTGATATCTACACTAGGGTCTCCCTTTATAGGCTTTCTCAGTATGTAGACATATAAAGTCCATAGCCTCTCCCAAATCAATGTTAGCAAAGTCCCACTTGTGACATGGAATGTCAGTCCTACCAACTAAAATTACACCTAGAATGTTCCCCAAGATTTCCTCAGTAACCAAGATCTCGCACTCACGTACCCACGAGATTATGGCCAGCTTCCCATCAATTTCTTATCTTCTCATATATGTGTAGAAATGTCTTAGTAATTCATTACACACTATTTCATCCAAATTTAAATGATTTTCCTAACCGACAGCAAGAAAGAAAGGTGTGATGAGAATATCAATATCATCGAATAGGTTGGGAGGCAAGATGCGTTCTGCTACCACTTTTTTTTGTAGTGCATCTTGTACCTTGCTTTCGCTTCCGTCGATTGGAACAACTTTTATGAAGCTGAGGGTTTTCCCTTCTATAGTACAGTGAGTTTCTTTGATTTTGTTCTCTTGTCCTTAGGGATTTCTTCAAAAAAGGTTTCTTCAAACACTGGTTCGTCTATAACAATTTGGTCCTCAGTCTTTTCTTCGATCAAAGGCGATTTGCCTTTGTTACTTCTTCTCTTTTTCTTTTCCTTGATTCTTCTTCTTCTTCCTTTTTTATCTCAACAGTTTCTTCTTGTAGAGCTTCTTTTGTGATACTTTCTTTAGTTTTTGGTCTCCTTAATAACGGAGCCGGTTCTCTATCTGATCCATCATCTTTTACAACCTAGTGCACTTCATGCTCTTTCTTATCCTTAGAAGCAGTTTTAAGAGTAGTGGAAGTAGTGGAAGGAGTAGGAGTGGTCAGAGTAAGAATGGGTACATGAAATCTTACTTTTTTTGTTTGCTCCCCCTTACTTAAGGATTCTTCTACTTCTTTTTCTTCTTTTTTGTTTACTTATTTTTCTTTCTTTTCTTCTTCTTCTCTCTCTTCTTCTTCTCCACTGGAGTAAGAGACAAATTGCTATCTGGCCGTAGGTTCATTGTTTTTATAGGAGGGGTCTGAGTCTGAGTCTGATTCTAAGGAAAGCATAGCCAAAATTTCTCGCCTTTGGAGTTTCTTAAAATGGTGTTTCTGAAATTTAGGGTTTAGAGGAAACAGTGATAGGTTCAATAAGAGTATTTAAAGGGCCTATTATTAGAGATAGAGAAGAAGACTCAGAAATGAGAGCTTGTTCATGGCTGGAAGTTGAAACAGTGGTTTCTTCTGTCCCTTTGATTTTGTTCGTGCCATTGTAAGAACGATAGGTGAGGTTTAGAAGATTTGAGATGAAAATAGAGAGTTATAATGTAGAGAGTAAAGAGCGGCGCTTTAAAGAACAGTGAGTATAAGTAGAAGAACGAAGCTTGCTTAAGGAGTACTAAATGATTTTTAAGCGTTGATTTCTAGTGAAGAAGGACAATCATATATGCAAAAAAAGGAAGTGGATCGTCTACATATCTTTTGTAAGTCCCGTACAGTCGCTTGTCTGAGCTACACTCGTGTTTCTTTAAATGCTAAAATGACACCATGAATGACTTACCTTTTAGGACACGTGTATACTGCTCTGTTAAACTGAGAGGAGCCTTCTAAAGTATAAGGAGCTTAGTATGAGGAGTTCTCAAAATCGAGAGGAGCCTTTTAAAGTAGAAGGAGCTTACTAATGTCAACAGAAAGAAGTAGTATAAAAAATTCATACAGATATAATATCAAATGGCCTACACATACTAGGCTCTTTTCTTAATATGCAAAATCTATCTTCAGATAGTGGCTTAGTGAAGATATCAACTACTTGATTTTCAATATTAATATGCAAAAGATCAATGGTTCCTTCTAAAACATGATCTTTAAGAAAATGATGCTTGATTTCTATATGCTTAGTCCTAAAATGTAACACCCCTTTACCCTAGGGTACGCACCGGGACGCCCGTAGGTCATTCCGATACATATCCTAAAATAAGGGAG
>JAOQMS010042349.1:0-13962 GCA_027563885.1 Erythroxylum longipes
AACTAAACACTTTAACAAATGGAAGACACTAGCAAGTGTCGTGAAAGACAAGGGGATAAGGTGATTATGATTAAATAATTCATAAAGTGTGGCATGATAGGCAAGTGACATGTGTCACTTGCCAGGTGTCACACTCTCATTGGTTTGCTAATTTTTTCTTCCAATTCCATTTCCAATTTCTCTTCAAAATTCCAATGGCTCAATTCAAAAATTCTTAATTCCCCATGTCTAGGTTTCCAGTGCCATTGGACAGTTATTTTCACTACTGATAGACCTCTATTCTGTCTCTTGACAGTTTTCTGGGTCCGGAAATGACTCCGAAAAATTCCCAGAAAATTTCTAAAAATCTCTAAAAATCTCAAAACCCCAATGATCCTCTCCAATTCAATTTTTTTACACACAAAGCCTATTTTTCAAAAATCATATTTTATTCACAATAATACCGAAAAAATGTCATGAACGCATGTACAAACATTTTTCATGTGCAAAAATCACTATTCACAATTGCATGAGCATGAAATGTATTTTTCCTAATTTCTTGATTGATCGCCCGTGTACCAATTTCCAGAATCCAACCCGTTCTATGGAAACGGGATGTTACAGACTATGACTCTTTTGATATGCATACATTGGAAGTTAGCAAATCTCTTAATCACTGGCCATTTAGATATCCCTTTGCAGGCATCTCCAATCCACTAAGAGGTTGAGATTGCTTTCCACATTAATTACAGCAACAACAAATAGATCATCATAATCAAAATGCAAACGTGAATCAATATTCTACCAAGTGTAGACATTTTAATTGAACATATCCCTCAACCACTGGCCATTTGGAGATCCCTTTATAGGCATCTCCAATCCATATAGATGTCAAGATTGATTTGCATACAAATCATAGCAACAATAATTACATATACAAGCTTTAAGAGTATCCTTTAGCAATAGCATGATCGTATACAAGCTTTAAGAGTCTCCGTAGTGTGTACAAATATATAATCCCATATAACAATAAAAACAAGAATATGTATATTCAATGATATTTAAACTTAGAGATTAAGATATGAATTAGATATAAAGGAAACAACAAAGGCAGAGACTGAGACTGATGCAAAGAGTCTTTGAAGTTTGTGATTAAAAAAGTTTTTTAAATATTTATATCATTTATTAGTGAGGAAAAATATCTAAATATATAGGAACATAATCAAGTAAGCATATACAAATAAACAATTATACATGCTTTTTGTACACACACAACATTATATATAAGTTATGTATATACAGTAATATTAATACACAGAGATATTAGATATCATTTTGTCATTGTTGTTGAAGAATCATAAATATTATAACTTGTAAGAGTTTTTTAAATTTCACTTTTTCCCACAAATTTAAAATCACAACGATATCAAATACCACTAAATCAAAAATATGACAATGCATAATTCATATATATACATTAGCTTGATATCAGATATGAGACAGAGATTGTTAGTAATAGACTCACAGTCTCATCTCATCCATAGATGAATATACAATTATACATACAAGTATACAAATTACAAAGGCACGACTTAATATTTATAACTTATTAAGTCAAAAAAATTATTTTGTTTACTTTGATTAAAAGTTTTTAAGCAAGTGAGTAATCCTTTACAATTTGATAGAAATATATATAATTATATCGTTTCATTTGATCGATAC
The DNA here is from genome assembly GCA_027563885.1 of Erythroxylum longipes. NCBI lineage: Eukaryota > Viridiplantae > Streptophyta > Magnoliopsida > Malpighiales > Erythroxylaceae > Erythroxylum > Erythroxylum longipes. The sequence continues at coordinate 1,702 of JAOQMS010042349.1, forward strand.
AGTCATACAAAGTATATATCATAAACAAAATCAATCAATTAACATACTAAGTCACTAACACACAAAACTAGTTTGTAATAGCAAAACTAACACTAAACAATTAGACACTAAACAAGTAGACAGAACCATTTTAAACCAAAAATATCACAAACAAATAGCACACACCAGTCATCACGCATTTAGACTAATCACAGAATCAGAAAATCATAGATACTCAGATAGTATAGCAGATAACCAGATAGCGGTTAACAAGTTGAATAGCCTCTAATATTAAACAAGTACTCCATCAAATATAGGTTAAAAGCTTAAACATAACCTTTTTTTAAAAGAAGAAATCAACAAAAGTTTAAGCTAACTGAGAGTCTTCAACAGAGTCCAAAACTTCAAAATCATTTCACCAAATCTGCATCACAAAGAGTACAACACATGCATTAAAAATTTAGGGCATTAGATAAACTCTAACGCATTTGACAGCAGACAAAAATAAAAACTCTAAACTTGAAAATACACTAAATGACTTACCCAATCTACCAATCAGTCAATCCCCTTTAGGCCTTAGCAGACGCATAAAGAACAAAATCAAGAAAAACTCTCACACAAATTCACAACTCAGAACTCAAAAGTCATAACTCCATATCTCCACACCAACTTCTTTCATTGGGATGATGAAAAAAAAGAAGAGAAGTAGAAGAAGACAAAGAAGATGGCAAAGAAGAAGGTCGGAGAAGAGTTAGGGATTTAGGGTTCTGGTCGAAGGTGCTTTCGAATCGAGATCTCATAGAGCCACAAAAAAGAGAGTTCAAGATGAAAGGGTGAGCCAGAAAGAAGAGAGCTCGAGATGAGAGGGTGAGACTCAGAGAAGAGAGTTGGAGGTGAGAGAGTGAGACTTAGAGAAGAGCCTCGAGAGTTTGAGAACGAGAGTGAGAGAGAGATCGATAGACTAAGAACGAGAAAATAGAAGCGGCGGCCAAACTAGTGAGAAGGTAAAAATATTAACTTATATACCTAGGGTTAGAAGTGTTAAAAAATATAATTTTTTGTTTTTACTTGATCCATTTAGTTCATGTTGGTTTGGTAAAAAATTTTGCCTACACCACACTCGAACCAATATAGTTTGTTTTCTCAATATTTGAAACCGAACAGACCATTGCACTGCTCCACATTATCCCATTTCGCTCGGTTTCTTCAGTTTTACGAGTTGGTTCAATTTTTTTTTTCAGGTTTTTACCCACTCTTAATAGCCTCTATGGTTTATGCTGATGTTTGATTTGGAATTTGATATTTGGAAAATGTTACTGGATAAAATTATCAATGATGTTAAACCTCTATCAATTAATTATTAACGTGATATTTTTTTTAAAAAATTAAAGTAAGACCCACTCTAATTATAATCATCATCACCTAGTTTGAAATCCTACAATAAAGAGGGGTCTGAGGAGGTCTGATAGTACACAGCCTTACCCCCATATAGTAGAGAGGCTATTTCTGATAGACCCACTCTAATATTAATGTAAAATTTTAAAAAGTAAAAGTAGATCCCATTATATTTTAAGTGTTAAGGTCGTTAAAAGCTTCCAAGAAATTAAACATGTAAGTGGTCTATAATCTTGAATAAACAAACCAATTAAGCAGTTCTAGGACTGCTATGCAAACTAACTAACAGCTTCTTCGTCTCCATTGAAAGCTTTACGCACTTAATTAAGTCCACTTTACATTGATCATAAGACACCCATCTGAAGTTTTGAAACATCTGAGCTAACTATAGATGAACAATAGCTAATCCCAATGCTTTCTAGGACAAACCCTACATCCAGACCTGAAAAAACCAAGAATTTCTTAATACTCCCTAGTTCTTAATATGCTTTGGATTTAGGTAGAGTTTTCATTGCTTGCATATGGATGTGCAGACATGAATGATTAGAAAGGCTTTTTCTCTGAATACCCATTAAAACTGAAAGATTAAGAACCTTTCCCTTTATAAACTAACTCTATGACATTTTACATGTTCTCTTAATGCATAGTAGTGTTTACAAGGTTGATCTAATCCATAAGATTCATATGGGTATAGTTAAAGAAAATTAAGGTAAAAGGTGTAAGAGATAAGAAATGATGTCTAACTAAGCAACAGAATTACTGTGATGTATAAAAACCTGGGTATATTGTGAGCTTAGAACTGGTCTCAATGATGGATACTAGATTCAATCCAATATTTAGCTTCAACCATGTCCCTGAAGTTTTTTCATGTTAGGTCAAAAATAGGGAGATACGAGTAAAGTAAAGGAATTGCAAACATTTCACATTTCTGTTCATTTCTTTTTTGTTGCTACTGTTTGTTTCTCTATTGTAGCATATGTCTTCTTCATATGTTGATCTTCTCTATTTATGCATTTTCATGAACGTGTTGATAGAAACTAATCCCTACATTAATCAGCCACAACTAGATAATAAGAGATCCAGAATGAAAAAGAAAGGCATGGGCTCGGGCCTTAAGGGAACAACACTAAGCATGATTGTGAACTTGATACTTCTTGCCTCTATATTAACACAATATTCTACACAATAGAATAAAAAAGAATGGGAACAGACATTACCTTGTTTTCCATGTAGTCCATAAGACCAACTCTAACAGGGTAGACCTTTAAATGGTTTATATGCTTCTCAACTTCTTACGAACCCAAACTGATACATATGTACCCACCATTTGTTGTGACTTCTCGTTATGCTGGAGGCACTCATTGCTATTCTGTTCACTTGATAATGTTAATAAAGTATCATCTTCTTTGTCAGATAGTCCATAATTAACATCCTCAAGACTATCAGGAGCATTAGGAATCTCAAGTTCTTTTTACTACTCTACCCACATTCTGCTTGGGTTTCCAGGGCTGTGGTCAAATCTCTTTAGTCCACTATCTTTCAATGAAAAATTTTTGAGGACTGAGAAGCAAAAATGGTTATCTCCCTGCTTTCAAGGATTCCATATCCTCATCCATAAATCTTTCTGGTTTGAACTTCTCTGGTGCAGCCCATTTTTCTTTGTCGTGTGTGATTACCCACCTGTTGACCATAGTTGTTGTTCCTGTAGGAATGAAGCTACCACCAAGATGAATATCGTTAATGGATAAACGAGCCCAGGAAAGTAAAGGCCCTGGTGGATGAACCCTTAAAGTCTTCTTCATTGTTGCTTGAAGATAAGAAAGGTGTTGAATATCACCATCATAAGTGGACCTTGAGCTTCTAACAACATCATCAATCTTAGCTTAATCTTTGGCTTAAATATCTTGGTTTAATATCATTCTAGCAAGAACCCACTCTAGTAAAATGACTACAGTATCTGTACCTCTAAAAGCCATCTCCTGGAAAACAATGATCACAAGATAAGAATGAAAAAACTTTCACGATTAATTTTTTGGAAACTTTCAACTGTCTTAGTGCAGCGTTTAAGACTCACTTTTATTTTTAAAAGTTCCACATCAATACCAGTGTGGGTACTAGTTCAACTTTTTTTTAAAAAATTATTATGTCAGTAGTTAATTGACGGAGATCTAACACTGTCAGTGATTCCATCCAGTTAAGGTTCATTTTGAACGTTTTTGAAATATTAGGGTTTCTTTTGAACATTTTGTAAATGTTATGGTTTATTCCGAACACCTTAAAATGTTAGGGTCCAATTCAGAAATCAGTGTAAATATTAGGTGTTATTTTGCCCTTTTAGCTGTCTAAGAAAAGAAAACACAAAACTTTTTATTTATGGGCTCTAAATAATTAGAATGAGTCTAACCATACTTTATGACTCAAATTCCACACCATTCCCAAACCATTACTACAAAACAATCATAGGAACACCAATTTCTTTGGACAAGGGAATTAAAGCCCTTTCTTTCCAGATTGATTGAACAGTGATTCCCTCTTAGATCGACTTTTACTTTTAGACAATTTCACTTATAGTTTGGTTGGAAAATTGTGGGAGTTTATTTGGAAGTACAATTTTTAGTTGTTTCTTACTAAAAATTTTTCAATTTGTTCAAGATATATTATTCATAATTTGAATGGATTTTAACATATTTAGAATTTTTTCTTCGTTGTTTGTAGCTTATATTTATGTCTTTCCTTTTAACTATTTGAGTGATCTCTTTTTATGTATTAAGAAGACTATGCTCTTGCTGATTTGGTTAATAGTGTTATGGATTAAGTTTACATGTCTTTGTTGGATTGGAAAATAAAACATGCATGATTTGGCTAAAACGGTAGATTTCAAAAATTTTTTAAAAATCAAAACACAGCGGAAGCTAGATAACCAATTCAACATGCCAAGCCATACATGATATATGGAAAATACTTATCATAAGAACAAGATGGAGATTATATTACCGACTCCTTTACTACAGCTTTAACTCCTGGCTGTGCTATCCTCTCCATCTTCTTGTATCCTCTCCTAGCTTTATCCTTGCTTTTGAATCCTTTCTTTTGTCAATGTATCCTCTCCTTGTTGTTGTATCCTCAACCAATCCGATCTACCACTTGTTCTTTTTGGACAACTTAGTTAACAAGGTCCTTTGGTGGGAAAGGAGAAGAAATATTTGGAGGAGATTTTTCTTAGAAGAAAGAAGCCAAAGATGATACACCTCTCATGCAAATTTCAGCTAACACATGCAAGAAAGGAGAGAGAGTCCAAAAAATGCAATAACACCTCTCTTACACCTTGTTAATTTCGGTTATGCATGAAAGGAAAGAAGAAGTAGTAAGCATCCAATGCATCACTTCATTCTTTAATAAAAACATAAAGAAGCCATTAAATGAGACTCTTCTCATTTGTTTTAAGATGGCTATGTGAAAAGACCAATAACCTAAAGTGACATGTCAATTTTGGTTTTAGTGATGAAAGAAGGAAGATGATCCATCAAATGCACCTCTTCCATTTTTAACCAAATGAATGCTAAAAGGTTACATTATATGCCATCATTAAATGACAACCATTAAACCATTTAATGGTAAGATCATTACTCCATTTAGTGATGATAAAGCACGATAAATACCATCTTTATTTAGCAATTCAATGCTAAAATTAATTAAATTAAAACAAAATTCTTAAAGAAATGGAAGGTGCAATTTTAGTTTTATTAGGGCTAAATGTGTAGATCAAATTAGACCAAAGTCTAGCCCATTTCTAAATGTTCATTTAGGCTTTCTAATTAACCATTAATTAGTGTAATCCCAACATTCAATCATGGGCTTTAAAACCTCCATTTGTATTTCTTACTTTGCTTGATAACCTTCCTTGAAGTCAGGTGGGGAATCTTATTGGACTTAGATAATTTAAGCTCCAATAAGCCCAGAATTAATTTAATCTCATTGGAATTAATTATAGCTTATTAGCTAAATGAGAAGACATATTTCAAATAAGATTTCTAATTGCAAACCCTATTATGAACCTTATTATAACCATCCGCACAACAAAGGGTAAAATTACTGTTTTGCCCTTATATTGGTTTTTCCTTCTAGATCTCTCGTTTTACTCTATATAGTGATTAACACACAAGATGTCATCTTGGTGTTAAGACTTGATGGGTAGCTAGTCCATCAAATTCATGGTGCCAGTTTAATCACTAATCTCCACAAAACATCTAGAAGTGATGATATCACTATAAACTCTTTATTTGAGTGAATGTTCACTGATACATGTTTCAATTAATAATTCCAGCATGCAGACACTGTATTAATACTTTGTAGAAATCCATTTTGATCATATCAAGAACTATAATGAAACATATATGAGTTCACCACTCATCAAGATTGTGGTCCATAATCAGCAAATGCTAAAATGTATGTTTTAAGATTAAAGTAACTACTTACTTTATTCATTAAAACATATGTGAATCCAGATTCATTTAATATTGCCATTATCAATAGTCAACAACTATCATGATATGAAACTCATCGTTCCCTTGAAGTAAACTCCTTTACTTATATGGAGATAAATCGCAACACTATAGTCTAAACCATAATCAAGCGACCAACTTGATTATTCAACTGTGAATCAATTAATTTAGATTATAATAATATACATCTTTCCCATGCATCTCTATGTATATGCATATTACTTACAAAAGAATCTCGGTACCTTATGACTAGATATATAATGCTTATAAAAACCAAACTCTTTTTTTTTATTAATAATAAATATTTTCATTACAAAAGTAATTGAAAGAAAATTAAGTTATAAGTACATACACTTGCTTTCCAGGGTATTATATTTACATAACTCCAACAATCTTCCACTTGCCTTAAAGCAAGTTTGACATACCCCTCATTCCCATCCCTACTTAGTAACCTTCAAAACTCTTTTGAGACAGCGTCTTCGTAAATGGATCAATAAGGTTTTGCTCCTTAGGAATCTTCACCACATTCACCTCACCACGTTGTATTATCTCCCTTATGAGATGATACTTTCTCCCAATGTGTTTGGTAGCTTTATGATTCCGAGGTTCTTTAGAATTAGCCACATCCCCACTATTATCACAATAAAGTGTAATGGCTTTTTCTACCTCTAGAACTACCTCCAAATCATTTAGGAACTTGTGGAGCCAGACTGCTTCCTTTGCTGCTTCACAAGCAGTAACATAGGATTTGTTGATACTCTTCCAGACTATGGCTCCACCTCCTAAAACAAATATAGAGCTAGAAGTTGATTTTCTTGAATCAACATCTGATTGGAAATCGAAATCTGTATATCCTATGGCCATGAGATTACTTCCAGAGTAAACAAGCATTAAGTTCTTCATCCTATGAAGATACTTCAGTATACACTTAATCGTAGTCCAATGCTCCATTCCTGGATTAGACTGAAATTTGCTTACCAGTCCCACTGCGTAACAGATATCTGGTCTAGTGCAAAGCATTGCATACATTAAACTTCCAACTGCCGAAGCATATGGAATGTTATGCATGCGTTCAACCTCCTCTTGGGTTTTAGGTGCTTGTTCCTTTGAAAGTTTGATTCCATGTCTAGTAGGTGTGAAACCCCTCTTGGAATCTTGCATGGCAAACTTATTGAGCATGTTCTCAATGTAATTTAGTTGAGACAAGGCTATCAGTTTGTTCTTACGATCCCTTATAAGTTTGATCCCTAGAACATAGGTAGCCTCTCCTAAATCCTTCATTGAAAACTATTCGTTAAGTCATCCTTTAACCGTAAATAACATTCCTACATCATTCCCAATGAGCAGAATGTCATCAACATACAGAATTAGAAAAATAAACTTTCCTTCTTATATTCTTTTATAAACACAAGGCTCATCTAGGTTTTGTATGAATCTATAGGTTTTGATAGACTTATCAAACCTAATGTTCCAAGACCTAGATACTTACTTAAGTCCATAAATGGACCTTTTCAACTTGCATACCTTATACTTATTACCTAGCTCAACAAAACCTTCTAGTTGGGCCACATAAATGGTCTCCTTAAGATTCCAATTAAGAAATGCAGTCTTGACGTCCATTTTCCATATTTCATAATCGAAATAGGCTGCTATGGCCAAAAGAATCCTGATGGACTTAAGCATGGCAACTGAAGAAAAAGTCTCCTCATAGTCTATACCCTCTTTTTGAGTATAGCCTTTAGCTACCAATCTAGCTTTAAGGGTCTCTACCTTTCCATATGATCATCTTTTCCTTTTGTAGATCCGTTTACACTCTATGGCTTTTATACCTAGTGGTAGATCTACAAAGATCCAAACTTCGTTAACGTATATGGAATCTATTTCCGATTCCATTTCCTTCACCCCATTTTTCTTCATCAACATCATTAACAGCCTGTGTATAAGTGATGAGATCTGTTTCTTCTTGGTCTGAGATGGCTATAATGCCTTCTCCTAGACCTAGATACCTATTTGGCTGTCTCACAACCCTCCCACTATGTTTAGGCACAACTTGATGTTCAGGTTGCTCTTCCGATTTAACTTTTGAATCCATTTCGACATCTTGTTCTGTTATATCCAAATCAACTTTTGGTTTGGATGAAATAGCTAACTCTTTGAGTACTACTTCACTTCTTCCTTTGTGATTTCTCACAAATTCTTCCTCTAAGAAGGTTGCATTTGTCGACACAAATACCTTCCTATCATGAGGACTATAAAAATAGTACCCTCGAGTACTCGTAGGATATCCTACAAACAAACATAATTCTGAACTTGGTTCCATCTTTATGGATTCAGGCTTTAGAATATGGGCTGGTAGCCCCAAGTCCTCAAATGCCGTAATGAAGGCACTCGATTAGTCCACAACTCCCTAAGTGTTTTAGGCATCAATTTGGATGGAGCAAAGTTGAGAAGATATATTGCCGTTTGTATGGCATATCCCCAGAACGAATTTGAAAGGCTGGCATAGGACATCATCGATCTTACCATTTCCAATAGAGTCCTATTCCTCCTCTCAGCTATACCATTCTATTAAGGTATTCGAGAGCTTACAAGTTGGAAACAATTCCATTCTCAATTAAATATTAATAGAACTCTCTTACTAAGTAGTCACCACCTCAATCCAATCGAAGTTGTTTTAATGGCTTGCCTAGTTGTTTCTCAGCTTCGGCTTTGAATTCTTTGAACTTTTTAAAGGATTCACTCTTTTTATGCATCAAATATAAATAACCATGTCTTGAGTAATCATCTATAAAGCTTATGAAGTATTCATAACCTCCTCTAGCTTGTACATTCATGAGCCCACACACATCTGTATGTACCAGGTCCAACGTAGATTTAGATCTGTTTCCTTTAGAAGGAAATAAGGCCTTGGTCATTTTTCCTTCAATATAAGATTCACAGGTGGGAAATGGATCATTGTCCAAGCCCGTAAGGATCCCATCCTTCACTAACCTGTCAAGTCTTTTCTAATTTATATGACCCATTATTAAGTGCCATAGATATTTTGAATTAATTTTAGAGTCATTGAAATGTCTTGGTTTTATTAATTCTGTGGTATTTAGTGAGCCTTTCATAAGTTCTATGAAGAAAAATCCCTGTATAATTGTTGCATTACAAATAAAATCCTTATTCTCATATATTGAAACAACATTTTCAAAATATAAGGAATAACTAGACTTTATTAAACAAAAAACAGAAATCATGTTCCTTACAATCATTGGCATGTAATAAACATCTACCAAATATAACCTATGACCACTAGTAAAGTCCAAGATAACTACTCTCACTGATTTTGCTGCAACATAGGATCCAATTGCTATCTTTACTTGAAACTGGCCTTTAGGTAGTCTTTTCCTTTGCTGGAACCCCAGTAAAGAATTACAAACATGGTTAGTGGCTCCTAAATCTAATATCCAAGAATCAGATAAATCTGCCACATTTCTAGTTCCTTACAAACTTAGGAAACCCATACGTTGTTTTCTTTTGAGGGACTCAAGGTAGACTGGACAGTTTTTTTTCCAGTGTCCCATCTTATCACAGTTGAAACACTTTCCCTTGATGTTCTCTTTGGCTTTCTTTTTCATGGGTTGGGCCTTGACCCATGTTTGGGCCTTCTTTTTCATTGGACCCTTCCTCTTTTGCTTATCCTTATCTTTGGGCTTAGAAGAAGATGCTACATTAGCTTTTGGCCTATGATCTTTGATATTTAATATCTCCTCTGTACTCTAGAGAATATTCATCAACTCACTCAAGGTGTAATCCTTGCTGTTGAGCTCATAGTCCAACTTAAACTACTGAAAAGAAGAGTTTAAGCTATTGATGATCATAATCATCTATGTGTTTGCATCCATATATACCCCAAGCATCTCAGCCTCAGTGACCACAAAGATTACCTTAAGCATGTAATCCCGCACCAGTTTATCAGGTTTTTATCTGAGATTGTGAAAGGTTTGGATAGCTTTCACCCTTGCAGACTTGGTCCTCACACCAAACATCTCACGTTGGTGATGAATCATTTCACTAGCAGTTTTCATACAAACAATTTGCTTTTGCAACATGCCGCTGACAGAAGCTAGAATATAAACTTAGTAGTCTTATCTGCATTCTGACATCGTTTATGTTGTTGGACTTGCTCAGGAGTTGAATTTGCACCCGGAGGTGTAGACTTATTTTTAGTTAATACCCATTAAATGCGTACATATTGAAGAACAATGTCTAGGTTACGTCTCCATTCATCAAAAGTCTCTCTATTTTCTAATTTGTTATTTGTCAAGAGCAAAGTAAGTGGATTCATTTTGTGGTGATTATGTATGAAAATACAAATTATTAAAGAGTAAGTAAACTAGTCAACAATATTGGAACTTTGTATAAAATCACGATGCATGTATGCATGATGATAGATTTAACAAAACTTAAAAATAGTTTAAACTTTATATGATAGTTATTTTTCTTGTCTATAATAGACTAAGTGACGGTGGGCCATCTTATCTATTAAAAGAAAAACTGGGACCCTCCCACTCAAAAGCCTACCAAGCATCTTTATGCATAACTTTTTGAGAAGCGTCATAATTTGGTCCATACATTTATTAACAGAGCTACGGTGGGTAGGTTATTTGATAAACTATGTTGAGTGTGTAACCATTTGATTCATCCACTAAAGGTACCTGCAAATCATGCCTCGTTGGGAGGTCACATATACTACCAATGAGTTGACGTATCCTTTAGGAGACCCAAACCATGTAAGATCTAGGATTCATGTCCTCCGATGGGGAATAACACTTCACTACATGCAAATGGGCCATCATTTGGAGACCGTGGACTCTCATATGAGCATCCTCTCCCACTCAATCTTTTTGGGCTTTAAGTTTTAAATAAATATCATCTTGTCTAGATGCAATTTATTAACCATCCTATATTGTTTCATTATATATTTCATACATAATGAATGTATGGCAAAGCCTAGGGTTGGCAATTTTCTAAATGGCATACAATCATATAATATCACATATTATTTGCATCCATTCATCCATTCATCTTATGAACTAATAAGCTACTTTTAATTGTCCATCCTATAACATAAAAAAAATTACAAGGCTTTTAGGCCAAAAATAATCTTCTCAGACTTGGATCTTCCGCTTCGAACTCTTCGCTCATATGACCTAGCTCATTTAGTAAAAAATGTGTAATGGCATTTTATAAAACCGAATTTTGTTACTTTGAAAACAAAAAAACCAGCACTAGATTTTCATAAATCCGAATCTTTGTCATACAAATAAAACAATACTTGTTTTCATTAAAACCGAAAATTGTTCCATTAAAACAAAAACTAGCACTTTTTTTAATCAAAACCGAAACTTGATTCATGGGAACGAAAATCCAACACTTATTTTTACATAAAAACTGAAACTTGATTCATTGACCTAAAGGATACATCGAAACCATTAACTCTTCATTTCTTCAATCCATGGCTGCTTCATTGTCATCATGACGTCAATTTGTAAATTACAAAATCAAAATAAATAGAAAATGAAGCCAAGGAGGAAATATGGTGATGATAGACCACCTTCCTTGTTACAAACCAAATGAAGAAATCTTACATGGTAAATATAAATTCTATGGACAACCAAAAGAGCAAAACACACACCACATATATTTCTATCAAATAAAAATATGCAGCATACAAAAAATAATTGCCAACCTATGGATCACATATAGGAACTGAAATCACGCATAATAAACATGGCTCTGATACCAATTGTTGGATTGGAAAATAAAACATGCAAGATTTAGCTAAAATGGTAGATTTCAAATTTTTTTTAGAAATCAAAACACAGCGGAAGCTAGACAACCAAATCAACATGCCAAGCTATACATGATACGGTATATGGAAAATAATTATCATAAAAATAAGATGGAGATTATATTACCGACTCCTTTGCTACAACTTTAACTCCTCGCTGTGCTATCCTCTCCTTCTTCTTGTATCCTCTCCTAGCTTTAGCCTTGTTTTTGAATCCTTTCTTTTGTCAATGTATCCTCTCCTTGTTGTTGTATCCTCAACCAATCTAATCTACCACTTGTTCTTTTTGGACATCTTATTTAACAAGATCCTTTGGTGGGAAAGGAGAAGAAATATTTGAAGGAGATTTTTCTTAAAAGAAAAAACCTAAAGTTGAGACACCTCTCGTACAAATTTCGGCTAACACATGCAAGAAAGGAGATAGAGTCCAAAAAATGCAAGAACACCTCTCTTATACCTTGTCAATTTCGGTTATGCATGAAAAGAAAGAAGAAGTAGTAAGCATCCAATGCATCACTTCATTCTTTAATCAAAACATAAAGAAGC
>JAOQMS010042350.1:0-13961 GCA_027563885.1 Erythroxylum longipes
TAAGGAATAGGGATTAGGGTTTCTATATAAATAGAGAACCTATGTCTTATTAAAGATAGATGAAAAACCCTAGCCACCAGTTGTTCGTTCTTCTTCCGAGAGAAAAATTGTGCGGCGTTCAAAAGGTGTTTTGGAACGTGCTAGAACACATTAGCCGCTACCCGGATCGTTCATCCTTGTGTGGATACCGGTAGAGGATGTTCGCGTGTTGCAGCGTCTACAAATCTGAAAACAAATACCAATCCGTGTCAAGAGGTAAATCCGTACATGTTGTGTAGTTTCAGTTATACTTTTGTTGTGTAATATGGTCCATTCCGTTGCGTATTGTGAATACTCGGGCCATAGGCGATCCAACATTCAAAACATATACAACTTACAATCATGTCACAATTTAACATCTATCACATATGCCTTCATAAACATGTAACATTTCAACCAGGGTATAATTTGGGGCCTTACATTTACTTTTTCAAGTAATGCCTTGTTTAAAATTTTCTTCCTCATCCCATCCAAACCCTTTCCTGAATTGGTATTGGTATCAAATCCAATAGTGTTAATGGATTAAACCCATACATAACTTCAAAAGGAAATTAGTTTGTTACCGAATGGACACTTCCATTGTAAGCAAATTCAACACAGGGCAAACACTTCTCCCAATTCTTCAAATTCCTTTGTATAATGGAATTCAATAAGGTAGATAAGATCTTATTAACAACTTCAGTTTGACTATCAATTAAGGGATGACAAGTCATTGAAAATAATAACTTAGTTCCCATCTTTAATCATAAAGTCTTACAAAAGTAGCATAAGGACTTCACATCTGTGTCACTAACAATATTGTTGAAAAGCCGTATAAATGCACAATCTCTTTAAAAACAAATTAGCTATATGTGTTGCATCACTAGCTTTATGGAATGGAATGAAATGAGCCATCTTTAAGAACTTGTCAATGAAAACAAAAACATAATCCTTTCCCCCTTTTTACCTAAGTAAACCTAACACAAAATCCATAGAAATATCAACCCAAGGTTCACTAGGTATAGGTAAAGGAGAATACAAACCATGAGGCATAACTTTAGTCTTAGCTTGTGTTGTGTCTAATTTTTATTCGTTTTGCTAGCTTTTATATTATGATTTTGGTTAAAAATTCTTGTTTTTTAATCCAAATATATTTTTTAATCCAAATCTAAATGAAATCATGCTCTGTAGAGTTGTTTATGAATATTGTAGGAAAAGAAGGAGTAGAGAAAAATTGGGCCAAAAGTCACCTGAGTGATAGGAGGTGTCACCAGGGTGATAGGAGTTGTCACCCCGTGCAATAAAATTTCAAGACTTTCAGTGTATAACGCGAGTCACACAAGATGAAAGCTATAAAAAAAAAGAAGAGAGTTTGGATTAAAAGACCCTAGACTCTCTCTATAAATACAGGAAGTTTATAGAAAGAAAGGAGAGGCCAGTGTGAGTAAGAACAGAAGATAGCAGAGCGGTCTACATGAACAACCATTTTTGGGTAGAATAGAATATAGCAATGACAGAAAGTGGGAACTAAAGCTAGGGGGTGTGAGCAAGGCCAATGGGGTAAAAACAAAGGGAGAATAATAAATTGGGTAGGAGACTCACTGCCAACTCTTCTCTGTTAAAAAGTTTTTGATTCTGTTTGTTAATTTTATTTCTTTTGTTTAGCATTAAACATGGAATTGAAGTTGATGAATATGATGAACAATTTTTATTTCATTATGGGCTAGTTATTTACTCTTGAGAATTAATGGATCTTATTTACTTAATTAAGCATGATTAAATTACAGTTTTATTGTCTTATTATTTTCTATGATTTCTGAACTTATTAGATGTAATATTTTCACCAAATTTTGCATTATTTTGATATTAAACGAAGAATCTAGAGAAGAAGTTTAATATTAGATCAAGAAATTATAAACTCTTGAGTTATAAATTAGAAATATATTAACTTAAGTGGGTTATTATCATTTGGGTTCAAATAATTAATTTAGATAATGGCTTGTTGAATACGAAAGTTAGATCTAGTTTATTATTTGATTTTATTTTATAACATGTGTTAATTTAGAAAGACAATTATTCAATCAATTTGCCTTAGTCATGCATAGGAGATTAAATTAGTGAAATCATTTTCTCAAGCACTCGCTATATTGATTTATCAAAATATTCTTTGCCTTTAATTAATTTAGCTTATTTTTTATTTTCTATAAATTCTATTCTCAATAAATTGGGTTAGAGTGTTTAAGATTGCGTTTGTTTTTTTCCTAAGGTTAATTTGAGTGGACCAATTTCATCTCCATGAGAGACAACATTGGCTATTCGACTACAATCACCTAGTATACTTGCAAGTGGGATAGACTAGGTTTTTAGAACTTATTTTGTCACAAAAAATTTTTAGTGCCATTGTAGAGGAGGTATTTAGTGTTTAAACTTAAATTAATTTTGATCATTTTGTCTTTTCATGCATACATTTCTGTCGTATTATTTTGTTGATTTGTTTTATCAATTTTTGTTATTAATTCAATATTTTCCTTATTTTTTAATGCTAGGAAGGAGGTCTACAGGAAGTGAACTCATTCCCTTTATTGATAATGTGCATTGAATAAGAAGCCCTCAAAGGGAATTTGAAGACAAGCTCGAGGAACCCAAGCCTAAAGTTGGAGTTAATAACCAAAAGATAGGTGAAAGGTAGTTGGCAATGAAGGAGTACGCTAGACCAGTGATTGGTACGACCACTTCGTGCATATGTTTAGGAGAGGTAGCTAGAAACTATGAATTGAAGAGCATTCATTATAACATATTACCATCATTCTATGGTGTTCCTAATGAAGATCTTTTAAACTTAATATGGGAATTCTACACCACTCTCTAGACATTTCCTTTGGATGGCTTAAATGAAGATCAACTCAAAATAAGATGCTTCCTAAACACATTAATAGATCGGGTTAAGATATGGTTGATGACCCTTCCATCCGATTAATTGACTATATGGGAGGAGGTGTATAAAAAATTCATTGGAAAATTCTATTCCCATCAAAAGACCTCTGAGTTGTGGATGATAATAGCTACCTTCACTCAGATGGAAGTAGAGCCATTCCATGAGGCACATGAATGCTTCAACATCTTGTTAATATAGTGTCCAGACCATTATTTTCCACCTCACATGCAAAACCAATTCTTTTATGATCGATTGACATAACAATGTTAATATATACTGGACAGTGCAGCAAGAGGAGCTGTGGGAGAGAAGACTACAAATAAGACATACCAAATCTTAAAATGTTGGGAGGTAATTCTTAATAAAAAATCGTGAGGGGGAGAAGAGCTGGAGATCATGAAGTGATCTCAAACCAAGAAATGGCCATGCAATTGGCTAAGTTAACAAAGCATGTAATTAACTATGAGACCATCCAAAAATGCTCCAAATCAAGAGGTATGTGATATATGTGGAAATTATAGTAATGGGGCTAATGTTTGTTTGTATTCTTTTGAATCTTTTGTAAATGAGGAAGAACAAATAATCTTACTTAATGGTTTTCAACCGAGGGTGAGAAATGATCCATATTTGAACACCTACACCTTAGTTGGAGAAACTATCCTAACTTTGCTTGGAAGATCAACAATCCATCAGTGTAGGCCCAATCATAATATCATATTTTTTAAGGGAAAAACTAGTTCCAAGGGCAATATTCAAATCAAAACCTACTAAAGAAGCCCTTTTTAAGGGAAAAGTCTAAATGCATTTATTCAAGCAACATCTCAAAAGAGATTCAACTACTAAGAAGCTTCTATAAAGAGGGTTGAGACTCAAGTAGGGCAACTCGTAGCTCAAATACAAAATACTCAAAAAGGAAAGTTGTCTGGCCAACTTGAACAAGCTAAGACAGTTACTATTCTAAGAAGTGGTAAGGTGATTGATAATCATGTTGAGATTCATTATAATCTATCTGATGCAAGTAATCAATAGGAGGAGAGCTTTATCAAAGAAAAAAATGAGCAGAATGAGGTAAGCAATAGGCACGACTCTTTAAGTCACATTTAAAAAAGTGAAAAATTTGGGCATGCATCCTAAGGCTTAGAAGGATTAAGGCTTCACAAGGTGACTAACCCTTATAGACCACCAATTCCATATCCAAGCTACCTTAAGGACTCAAAATTTTTGATCTATGTAACATGCTTTCTAAAGTTAATATTAATCCGACTTTTTTGGATGTGATCAGGAACATTCCAACTTATGTGAAGTTCTTCAAAGAACTATGTTCTAAAAACCAAAAGTTTGAACCAAATGAGAAGGTGACAGTTTCATAAGTAGCAAGTGTAGTTCTTCAGTAGCGGTTACCCCCAAATTGAAAGATCCAAGGTTTAGTTGTTAATTTGATTATTTAGGATATGTTTATGTTAGAATTTTGTTAGTTTGTTAAATATTTGTGTTTTATGGGTTAGAGCATGCTTTTGAGCTTCAATGTTATGTATTTGAGGTGCATTGATAAGTTTGCTACTGTTTCAGGGTCAATATCGAAGAACCGAAGAGTTTCAGAGGGAACCTAGGCCATAACATAGGCCCACGATCGTGGTAGGCAGGGCACGATCGTGACAGAAGTACTAGGATTTTCCCACGATCGTGGCCTGTATGCCACAATTATGGCAGAGAACTTCCTCGAGGGCCAATATGATCATCGTCAGCATTGGGACAAATGCGAGGACACTTCTAGACTTAAGTTTTTAAGGGACTTTTTAATCTTTCCGGACCCCAAAATAATCCCAGGTGACTAATACACATATACATATTCAACAGCCACCATTCACAAGTTTTTAGACTGGTCATGCAAAGTCACAAGTTTCGAGGTGCAAAAGGTGGGAATCAGGACTGATAATCAAGAGACTCCATCAATGTTCCGTTTTCTAGGTTTTCAGATACAAAAAAGGAGGAGAACTACTATTATATTTGTTTTATTTTTTGTTTTTTAACATGTTTTGTATTCTAGAGAATATGGATATAGTTGAACTTGTTCCTATTATGAGTGGCTAAATTTATTATAGAGATTACTTTTAAAATACTTATTGAACACCTACTTTGTTGTTTTGAATGAATAAATGCATTTGATAAATGTTGTGCTTAAACCTTACAATATATTGAGAATTGAGTTGGGTAAATTGTATAGGGTTGTACAGTAAGAGTTGGCACCCTATAGATCTTTATCAAGTTAATTGATTAGTTAGAGAGAGATCTTGACTAATTAGTTGATTACCCGTAGGATAGCTCAACAACTAGTTAAATTGGTGGACTAATTTTGTAATTTGAGAGATTGCATAGTCAATTCCATTTAATTTGGCTAGGGACATTTGATTACACCTTAAGAGAGGATGATTGAAACACTATGACATCTTAGGTGAGGCATAATTCAATCAATAAGGTAGGAGGGAGACAACATAGGGAAAAAGTGATCTCTAATCTTTAAATCAAAGTTTCTGCACTTTTGTAACATTATTTATTCGTTGCTAATTTGTTTGATTTAATTTATTTTTAGTTTTTATTATTTGAATTTGAGTCTTAAACAAAACACAAACTGAATTAAATGATGCCTAAACACAATCTGTGTGGGGCAATATCCACTTTTTACTACAAGTAACAACTCATAGACTTGCGATTTTTAGCGTAAAATAAGTAGGTTTTTTTCATTCAACAAGTTTTTGGCGTCATTGTTGGGGATTGTTTTGTTTAGCATCTTGTTTAGTTTGGGTGACTTTTGTTTAAGAGTGTTTAATACTCTTCCTTGCATTTTTACAGGTGCATGAACACAAGGAGCATGAGATGGTCTAACATGCTTAGCGAAGAAGAGTTTTCAGACATTAGAAGGCATGAAAGAGAGCTAAGAAGAGCTAGACATCAAGAAAGTATATAAAGCAATATGGCAGAAGAAGGAGAGCAAGAAGTAGCTGAGAGGACATTGATAGACTTTATGAGGCCAGGTTTCAGTCCTCAAGGAGTTGTAAGGCCTACGGTTTAAGCCAATAACTTTGAGATCAAGCTGACACTCCTCAACATACTTCATAACATTGTGAAATTTTATGCGTTGTCAAATGAAGATCCCAACACCCTTTTGGTTAATTTGTTGGAGATCTGTGACACCTTCAGGTTTAATCGGATGTTTGATGATGCTATGAGGTTAAGATTGTTTTCTTTTACCTTGCGGGATCAAGCAAAAGCATGGTATAACTCACTCAATTCAGGGCAAATCACTACTTGGGAGTAGCTAGCCTAAACTTTCCTGGCTAAGAACTTCCCCTTGACTAAGACAATAAGAATCATCAAGGAGATCATAAACTTTCAACAAAGTGATGAGAAGTTATTGTATGAAGCCTGGGAGAGATTTAAGGAATTACAAAGGAGTTGCACCCACCACAACCTTCCAAGAGAGTTCCTTTTGAAAACATTCTATAATGGTGTGAATCAAACCATAAGGGTAACCATAGATGTAGCTACAAGAGGGTCTTTGATGAGGAAAACTATTGATGCAATTTATGACCTTTTGGAAGAGTTAGCGAGCAACAGTTGTATGTGATCAAATGAAAGGACTAGACAAGTTTCCAAGGAGAAAAAAAGGATGATTCCAATTGACTCTGTGACAGCCTTGCAAGCATAGACTACCGCCCACACCAAGCAGTTGAGCAACATGCAAGGAGCTTCTTCATCCACAGTCAAGGCCATGCAATTACAATGTGAGTTATATGGGTAGGAAAACCATAGCATATTTGAATGCTTCTTTCTAGGAGCCAGTGGTACAAAACAAGTAAATTACTTGGGCCAACTGTAAAGAGATAACAATCCATACTTTAACACTTACAATCATGGGTGGAAAAACCACTCAAATTTTTCATGGAATACTAACAATGCAGGTAGCCAAGTGAGAGCCTAAGGACCTCTCAAATTTTTGTTAAACTAACTTAGGTCTTTGGAGAGAAAAATGGACAAGTTAATGGATGTATTGGATTTAAAATTCTCAAGCCAAGACGAAGGTCAAAGAAGACAAGAAGAGGGTTAGAAGAGAATGGAGGCAAAGTTTGACTAGATTATGAAGAACTACGCTTCATCCATCCATAACTTGGAGGTATAGGTAGATCAACTTGCTAATGTTTTGTCTTCTAGGAATGCAGGAAGCTTACCAAGCAACACTGATGCCAATCTAAAGGAGCAAATCAAGGCGATCACACTTAGCAGTGGTAAGCAACTGGAAAAGCCAAGTGTGCAAAAGGATAGCCAACAAAAGGAGAAAGGTAAAGGCAAAACAATAGAAGAAGAGAAGGTAGATGTGAAAGAAGAAAAGAAGCTATTTGTGCCACCACCACTATACAAGCCTAATATTCCATATTCGTAGAGGGTGAGACAACATTAAGTAGACACTCAATTCTCTAAATTCTTGGAGAAGTTGAAGAAGCTTTAGAATAATTTGTCTTTGGTGGAGGCATTGGAGTGTATGCCCATGCATGCGAAGTTGCTCAAGGACATATTGATACAGAAATGCACTTGGGAGGGCAATCAAATGGTGAACTTAATAGAGAACTATAGTTCAATCATCGTAAGCATAATGCCTTCAAAACTATAAGACCTAGTGAGTTTTACTATTCTATGTGTTGTCGGTGATTTTGAAGTTTCTAAATGCTTATGTGATTTAGGCGCAAGTATTAACTTGATGTCTTTGTCTATTTTTAGGAAATTGGGGCTAGGAGACATCAAGCCAACATCCATGCTTATCCAACTTGAGGATCAATCCATCAAGAGGTCATTTGGGGTAGTAGAAGATGTTCTAGTAAGAGTGGATAAATTTATAATTCCTGTTGATTTTTTTGTGTTGGATTTTGAAGAAGTTAGGAATTGTCCATTGATTTTGGATAGGCCTTTTATGAATACTTGTAGGGCACTAGTTGAAGTTCATGAAGGAAAACTTGTTTTGAGAATTGGTGATGAGCAGCTTGAATTCAATATGACTAAATATTTAAAGAAGCTGGTGGATGGAAGTGCATGTATGAAGATTGATGTTGTGGATGATTGTGTAAAGGAATTTGAAGAGGAAGTTAAGGAAGTTGTTGAAGTGTATAGGAATGTGAGTGTGAACAAAAAGGAATTGTGGGAGGAGGGTAACTAAGAGAAGTTAAAGAAAATGGATGCACTCACACCACCCTCCAATATAAAGCCACCCACTGTAGAACTAAAACCCTTACCTTCCCACCTGAGATACACATTGAAGATAAGGACCATACACTACCTATTGTCATTTCCAACCAATTAGATTTTGAGCAAGAAAATAAAGTGGTAGAGACTATTAAGAAGAGGATGAGAGCCATGGGGTGGCAAATTTCTGATATTAGGGAGATTAGCCCCAATATGGTGATGCATAGGATTAACCTTGAAAAAGGATACAAGACAATGAGAGAGAGGCAAAAAGGTTAAATCCTAACATGCAAGAAGTTGTAAAGAAGGAAGTGGTGAAGCTTTTACATGCAGGTATTATATACCCAATTTCAGATGGTGAGTCGGTAAGTTCGGTGCAATGTGTGTAAGAAGGGAGCAATAACAGTGATGGAGAATGAAAAAGGTGAAAAGATTTCCACTAGGACCATCACAATTGGAGAGTGTGCATTGACTATAGGAAGCTCAATTTGGCCACTAAGAAAGACCATTTCCATTACCTTTTGTGGACCAAATGATTGAGAAGGTCATTGAGCATGCTTTTTATTATTTTCTTAATGGATATTTAGGGTACAATCAGGTGTTCCCAAAGGTGCATGATGAGCTTCTTTGCGGATGAATGAAGACTTCATGGAGGTATTTATGGATGATTTCTCTATTTTTGGAGAATCTTTTGATCATTGATTATTTAATTTGGATAGAGTGTTACAAAGACACGAGGAGTCTCATTTAGTCTTGAATTGGGAGAAGTGTCATTTCATGGTCCAAGAGGGAGTTATTTTAGGCCATAAGATCTCATGTAGGGGGATTGAGGTAGATTAAGATAAGACTTAAGTGATTAAAAAGCTCCCACCTCTTACCAACATCAAGGGCACCCTGGCATTCCTTGGTCATGCAAGGTTCTACAGATGGTTCATCAAGGACTTTTCTCTTATTACTAGACCTTTAACTCACTCGTTAGTTAAACATATGTCTTTTGTGTTTGATGATGATTGTTTAGATGTTTTTAACAAGTTAAAGAAGGAACTTACAATAGCACCTATTTTGACATCACCGGATTGGTCATTTCCTTTCGAGATCGTATGTGATGCAAGCGGCTAAGTCATTGGTTATGTACTCAGACAGCAGAAGGAGAAAAGGCTATATACAATTTACTAATCCAACAAGACCTTGACAAGAGCACAATTGAACTACACCATTACTGAGAAGGAGTTACTTGCTGTGGTATTTGCATGTGAAAAATTTTCTTCTAGGCTAGGCTCATCCGATGGGTGCTTCTAATATAAGAATTCAACATTGAGATTAAGAATAAGAAAGGAGTAGAAAATGTTATAGCAGACCACCTATCGAGACTTGAAGAGGTACAAAATAAAGAGGAAGAGGAAATTGAAGAGCGTTTTCCTAACAAGGCTTTAATGAAGGTAGAAAATCCTTCTCTTTCTTGGTTTGCAAATATTGTCAGTTATTTCTCAGGTGGTATTCTTCCCCCTAATATCTTGCATCAACAAAGGAAGCGTTTCTTATTTCAAAGTTCTCGCTATATTTGGGGTGAACCTATGTTATATAAAATATGTGCTACGGTTTAATTTGCAAGTGTGTCCCTGAAGATGAAAAGCCTGAAGTTTTGACTTAGTGCCATAGTTCAGTTTATGCAGGACACTATGGAGCAAACAAGATGGTTGCTCACATTTTGGAGTTTGTATTCTACTGGCCAAACTTGTTCAAGGATGCTCGAGATTTTGTATTACGTTTTGATAAGTGCTAAAGAGTGAGCAATATTTTGAAGAGGGCCACTTTCAAACATCATAGTGGTGGAGATATTTGATGTGTGGGGCTTGGATTTAAGGGGACCATTCCCATCTTCCCTAGGTAACTCTGATATATTGGTTGGAGTTGATTATGGGTCTAGGTGGGTCGAAGCAATACCTACTCCAACAAATGATGGTAAGGTGGTGCAACGATTCATCAAGAAGATTTTACTCAATTTAGGGTGCCTAGAGCTATCATAAGTGATGGAGGAAGCCACTTTTGCAACAAACCCTTTGAGGCTCTTTTGAGAAGATATAATGTTCATCATAGAGTGGCAACCCCTTACAATCTGCCAACGAGTGGCCAAGTGAAGGTGGTGAATAAAGAGTTGAAAAAGATTTTGGAGAAGGTAGTAAGCACTAAAAGGAAAGATTGGGCTTTGAAGTTGGATGATGCGTTGTGGGCTTACAGGATAGTTTTCAAAAATCCCATAGGCACAACACCATATCGACTTGTGTATGGCAAGGCTTGCCATTTACCATTGGAGTTAGAGCACAGAGCCTATTGGGCAAATAGAAAATTAAACATGGATTGGAAGCTAGCAGGAGAGAAGAGATTGTTACAACTTGATCAATTAGAAGAATTAAGATATAATGCATATGAAAAGGCCAAGTTGTAAAAAGAAAGGGCTAAGAAGTGGCATGATGGCCGCATTAAGAAAAATGAATTCAAGAGTGGGTAGTGCTTTTATTCAATTCATGACTTCGGTTATTTCCCAAAAAGCTCAAGTCAAGATGGAGTGACCCATTTAAGGTTAGTCAAATGTTTCCCCATAGAGTGTTGGAGTTAGAAAATGAAAAGGGTTAAAATTTAAAGGTTAATGGGCATAGATGCAAGCTTTACTTTAAAGGTCCATTTCTCTCAAAAAAGGGAAGTACTTTCTTTCCTTTCACTCACCCTTTTATAACTTCATATGGAATAGTCAAGCTAATAACCTTAACTTGGCATGTTTGTCTTTCATTTGTTTGTCTTTGTGTTAGTGTGGTATTGTTTTGATTTGATAATATTTAGTTTGGTTTAAGTGATACATTTTGAGGTTACTTAAAGATTTATTTGTGCATTATAGCCTGTTGAAGGATTCAATTATTCTTTTTTTCTTTTGTTTTGTTTCTTTTTATGGCATTGTTTGTTGGTTTTGGATATTTTCTTTTGCACATTGAGGACAATGTTTTGTTCCAGTATGGGGAGGTAATCTTTGCATTTATGTTTGCATTTCTGCATGTCATTTAGGATGCATGTTAGATTGCTAGTATTAGGTGAGTCATTTTCCTTACATTTGAATCTTTGTGAAGAATGTGTTGCCATGAGATTATATCATGCTAGTTGGAAAGAGATTAAATGCATTCGTGAACTTAAATCAGGCTACTTGAGTGAGTGGAAAGTGAACCATGTGGAGTGATGAAAGTAGTTGGCTACATAAGCTTACTCAGAACTTAACACTGGAACATTGAAGTAATGTATAGAAGCATAATAGATTTTCATTTAAGCTTATATGAGGAATTCAGCCTTTATGACTCCATTCTATAGTCATTTCATTTCCTTGTTTGTATGATGCTTCCTTAGGTAATTACCTTCAGTACTTTGTTTGAATTGGTTTAAATCTACTAAATGCATGCTATATAGAAATGAAGGCCTTTTTGCTTTAACCTTAGGCTTAAATGACCTACCGTTTTATTATCCCTTGCTAGCCCCATTGATACTTTAACCTTTTGTTTCTTGAAATCACCCAATTTTAAAACCTACAAACCCCATTAGCCTACCCAATCATAAGTTAATAGAGTGTTAAGTAATACTTGAGTGTGGAATCATAAGTTAAGATCACATGACACATAGTTGTTGTTTTCTTTTCATTGTTTCATTATTATGAAAAAGAGAAAAAAAAAGAAAAGAACAAAATCAAATTAAAAAAGAGAAGAAAAGAAAAAGGAATAACATATAGTTGCTTCAATAAGTGCGGAGAAGTAGTCTTATTTATTTGCATATCTTAGAAGTTTATCTTTGTCATCTTTTTGTACACATAGTAGTTTATAAATTCTTGTAATAAACCCCTAAGACCTGTTTAACCCACCTTAACCCTAGCCACATTACAACCTGAAACAAAGCCCTTTTGATCTATCCTAGCATGTAATCATTGTGGAGGAGAATTGGTGTATTAGCAAGCCTATGATAGCGTGGTTTCCTATAGGAATTTTGAGCGAAACACTAACCATCAAACACTTGAGACAAATGAGTGAAATCCATAAGGAAGGTCCATTTTGAATTTATACTTATCTTTGAGTGATGGTTTTATGGGTTGAGTTTGCTTATGTGCACCAATGAAAAATATTCAAGATGTGTATAGTAGCTTGACACTTAAGCTAGCCAAAGTTTGAGGGATTGTATATTTTAATTTTGTGAAAATGAAGTGATATAATTTTATTCGTTGTATTTGATCTTTGCTTTAGGAAAAGCAAAAGTTTATGCATGGGGATGTTGATAGGTGTATATTGCGTTGTAATTTTATAGGTAATTTGATCTGTGTCTAGTGGTTAATTTGATTGTTTAGTGTGTGTTTAGGTTAAGAATTGTGTTAGTTCATTAATATTTGTGTTTTAAGTGTTATTTAGGTGAGAACATATTTTTGAGCTTCAATTTTATATATGAGGTGCTGTGATGAGTTTGTTAGCATTTCAGGGCATTTGGAAGAGTTTCGGAGGAGACGCAAACCAAAACACAAGGCCACGATTGTGTAGAACCTACCACGATCATAACAGAAGCACCAACATAAGCCCACGATCGTGGCAAATCTGCCACGATTGTGATAGAGAGTAGATAAACTGGCCACGATCGTGGCATGCATGCAGACAGATACAGAGTCACTTTCAAATTTGAGTTTTCGAGGGACATTTCGGACAATTCAAACCCTGGAAAGACACTAAGGTAACCTTAATTGGAAAAGACTATAAAAGTATAATGATGTAACCCTAGAGGGGAGTCTAAATTTTTCCTACATTTGGAAACCAAAAGAGAGAGAGAGAAAGGAGAGAGATAGAAAAGAAGCAGAGTAAGAAGAGGAGGGTTCCGATGCTGAAGCTTTCCGGAATAGGTTATCTCCCAATGCCACTGCTCTTCTAAATCATCCAACCTGAGTTTTATTTCCTCCCTATTACTTTTTTATTCATTTATTGTGTAAGGCTGAGATGGGCTGTATGGTTATGGATTTTGAGTGGTTAATGATGTTCAAGCTTTACCTTCAGGATTTTCCTTATATTTAATGTTAATCTAGTTAATTTGTGTTTACTTAATTTGGGTGTTGTGAATGATTTATATATTTGCATGTTTCGGTAACAAACCGAGAGGGTGAACTAGATAAAAATGATTAAATTGGATTAACGAGATTTAGGCGATCTAATTGACCACTTAATCAATATAGTCAATAATTTCATAGAGAGAGATCCCATACGAGACCTGATTATTTATTAGAGAGCTTTAGAAATAATTAGAATTATGGGTAATTTCTGAATTGAGAGATTACAAGTCCATAATTTAATTAGAGTTTACAATTTAGGAATGATTATAACTCGAGAGAGAGTAATCAACCTTACGATCTTCTAGAATTGACACCCCATAAACACATAAAAGGCTAGATTGGCATTAATGATAGGTGAAATCCCCTCTCATAAAAAAAAAGAGAAGAAAAGAAAAAGGAATAACATGTAATAGCATCAATAAGTATGGAGAAGTAGTCTTATCTATTTGCATATCTTAGAAGTTTATCTTTGTTATCTCTTTGTACATGTACTAGTTTATAAATGCTTGTGATAAACCCCTAAGACTTGTTTAATCCACCTTAACCCTAGCCACATTACATGTAACACCCCATTCCCGCTAGTCCCGAACCCGATACCGATGGTGATATCCGAATCCGTGCCCCTCGAGGGTGGCGTGTCACATCACTTAACATTTAAAA
>JAOQMS010042351.1:0-13961 GCA_027563885.1 Erythroxylum longipes
TGTTATTATTATTATTTGTTAACTTTTTTACTAATACAAATCATTCGTTTTAAAATAATCAATGAATTACATATTTCCAATCATATTATACTGCAGGAGTATTTTAGTCATTGACATTATTTTTATGTTCTGTCAACTGCAACTAAACACATTTCTATCGTTGAGACGGAGACAGTTTTATCTGTTTTGTCCATCACAACTAAACACTTCACTACTTTCAATTTTTGTTCTGTTCTGTCTCTAAATTTGTCTCGTTCCGTCTCTGCATACTGGAGACGGTAACCAAACGCAGCATAAGTATATATATACTAAGGACGAATGGGATGGACGACTACGCATTTCCATCCCATCGTCCCTTTGATCCAAAGGCTCCCGTTTCTATCTCATCGTCATGCCCGTAACTTATTAGTCACAGCTATGACTTCAACTTCCTTACTTATAAAGTATATATATACTAAGAAAGAATGAGATGGACGAACACACATTTCTATTCTACCATCCCTTTTATCCAATGGCTCCTTTTTCCATCTCATCATCACTCCTGTGACTTATTAGTCACAGTCGTGACTTCAACTTCCTTACTTACCATCTATTAAGCACAACCGTCCGTTTCATCCAACAACTCTAATTCTTTACGCTATTAGTCACAACCATAATAATAATAATAATAATTATTAGATGTCTTCAATTTTTGTTCTGTTCCGTCTCCAAATTTCTGTTTCGTTCCGTCTCTGCATATTGAAGACAGCAACCAAACGCAGGGTTAAGTCACATGTAGTCACACTTGTAACATATATATATATATATATTATTTATTTATTTATTAGTTGATTAATTAATTAATAATTATAATATATTTAACACATATAAAACTATAATTACTTAAATAAAATATAATTAATTATTTAACTAAACTATAAGTGATTGGTTAATCAATTAAAATATAATAAATTAATTAATTACAATCTAATTAATTTAAATATAATTAATTGATTAAAATTTTTATTTAATATAATTATTAAGTGCATTAAGTATATCGTCACGTCTGTGACTTAGTCACAGCCCTGACTCATGTATGGTTGTGACTTGTAAAGTCACATCCGTGCATGTTATTTTGTATTTTTAATTAAAAATGACAAAAGATATATACGCTAATTAAATTGTAATTAATAAAATAATTAATTATTATATACTAATATTAAGTTAATTAAATACTATATACTAAGGGGTCATGGACACATATTTTTCCTTTTTATTTTTAATTAAATATAATTAAATATTACAAAACAAATTAAATTATTGAAATATTATAAACTAATTGATTAATTAAAATATAATTAATTGTTATTATTAATTATTAATTATTATCACATGCATGGACAAATATGGGTAAAGTCAAAAAGTTTACGTAAAAAAGTGTTACGTCGAAAAGTTCTTGCATGTGTACGTGAACAAATTATGTTTACGTTTAAAAGTTGACGTTAAAAACTATTTTATTATTATTATTTCTGATAATTATTAAGTGTATTAAGTATATCGTCACGCCTGCGACTCGTGTTTGTTTGTTTTTTTTTGGTTACCAAGCTTTTTGAAATGAATGGTTTCCATCCCACCGTCTCTTTTATCCGACGGCTCCAATTCTTTAAGTTTGCCCGTTGTTGTCATGCCTGTGACTTATTTAGTTACAGCTGTGACCTTGAATGTTATTATATATATTTTTGTAATTATTATTTTTGTTGCTTTTTCACCCATTATTATCCAAGCTCCATGCACTTTATTAATCATGCATTATTAGTTATTAATTATTATTACGTACTATATATTAATATTAATTATATATCTTAGTTATAACCGTGCATTATTAATTGTTAATTATTATTAAGTATTATATACTAATATTAAGTATATATATATAGCTCTTGTGACTAATAAGTCACAACTGTGAATTCAATATTAATTATTATAATATTATTATTAAGTACTATATACTAATTTTAAGTATATATATATATATATTAGTGACAATAGTGCAATATCGCTCTTTATGATTGGAACTTATAAATCACAGCTATGATTATTTAAATTAATTATGTAAGTTAATTTTTATTTATTTTTAGTTATTACTTAATTCGAAATTATGTTCTTATTAACTATCTAACTTTTATCAATCCTTTCATATTATTATTTATTAAGTATATATACGCATTTCTTCTCATATTATTATTCAATTATTAATTTAGTTTAATTTGTGTCTTTTTTACTTAATATTAATTATTAATTGGTTGTTAATTATGTCATTATAATTTTTATAATAGACTCGTCCACTTTCTTCCAATAACTTTTAAATATATAAAAAAACTGAAATTAGACAAATCTTCAGTAATCCCATGCACGGTTGTGACCGTGCATGTTATATTGTTTTTTGGTTACTAGGCTTTTTCACATGAACAGTTATTGTTAATTAATAAATAGACATGTTTTTATTAATCCTTTCTTATTATTATTTAATTATTAGTTTAGTTATAATCGTGTTATTATTAATTATTAATTATTATTAATTGGTTGTTAATTATGCCTTTATAAAAATTTATTATTAACTATATATATATAAACCTCTATTGTATGTTCCTGTAACTTTTATTATTATTAATTAATTAATTAAGTTTATATTAATGTCCGTACTTCTCCTAACGTGTCCTGAATGCAACGGTCCTAATTTATCTAATGGCTCCAATTTATTCTATTAACCTTTAGTAGACATCAATTACTTCTCAATAAAAAAATTTGACACAAATCTTAAGATTAATCGACTAGAAAGCCTACAAAATCTCAAAGTAATATTCTCTACAACATTTATTCGAAACCTATCAACTCAATTAATAAATAACTCACGTGACTTGCATGTGCATGTTATTATTGATTCTGTTATTATTAATTATTAAGCAGCTCACTTCAGTTTCTTCTTCTTTTTCTTCAAAATCTTCTTCTAAGATGACTTCTCCGGCTTCCTCTCTTTCTTTGCCATTAGCTTCTTCTCTTTTTTTTTTTGGGTTTGAGTTATTATTATCGTTTCTCATGATGAAACCTCTGTGATTTTGTTGCCATTGATCTCTGTTTCTTTCTAACTTCCAGATTTATATATTTTCCTAACCTTTGTGATTTGAGTTCTATTTGCTATAATTTCTTTTATTCATTGTCTAGGTAGATATACAAGTAGTAGTAGTCAGCGTTCAAGACAGATCTTATCATCACCTGAAAATGGAAAATGTCAGTGAAGGCTACGCTTTTGGTTTAAGGAAGCTTATCGCACGCTCTTGCCAATAAAAAAAAATGGTAAGAATCATTTGTTATTTGCAAAGTGAATACAATTTGGCATGTTTCAACATCGTAGTCGTATGAGATTTATTATTTGGCAGGCAATTTAGTAGGCAAATACTCCCTTTTCAATGCATCTACATAGAGTCATGTCAGGCATATAATGCTAATTTGCTTGATGAAGAAGGTAATTGTTTCTTGTTCTTATGTTCAATTGAAATGTATACGGCCTTAGTTACGTCATGTTTGTGCGATTGGAATTTTCAGATCTTATGTT
The DNA here is from genome assembly GCA_027563885.1 of Erythroxylum longipes. Taxonomy (NCBI): domain Eukaryota; kingdom Viridiplantae; phylum Streptophyta; class Magnoliopsida; order Malpighiales; family Erythroxylaceae; genus Erythroxylum; species Erythroxylum longipes. Next base: position 3,593 of record JAOQMS010042351.1, read on the forward strand.
AAGGAGGATTATGCTCCAAAAGTTGCAACAATTTTTCATCTTATTTACAACGTTCATTGATGACTCTTTATTTAATTAGTCTCAAGTTTTTCTACTGCTTATGATTCTTGGCAGATATGCATGTTTTTGGTTTGATGCTTATGACTGACCCATTACAGTGGGTGAGATTTGACATTCCTATGAATTTTTGTGATGCCTTATTTGTTTATGCATTTTTTTATTATTATATATGTTTGAGCTATGGAAATTTATTTGTACATTTGTGGGCATACAATTTGGTTCGTCACAATTGCATATTTGTGGTAGAATATTTGTTGATATTGATGTATTATAATATTTCACACTTGAAAATCTTAATGGAAAATATACATCCACTTGAGTATTGCGCCTAAAGTAAAAAGCTGATGAAGGCCACTCAATATGTAGCTCATACTGGTTTTTAGGGTTTATTTGTTTCAGTTTGTCTTTTCCATTTGTTTGAGCAATTTTTCCCAATGCCTTCTAAAGTTAAACAACTTGGCTTGCTTATTATTATTGTGTAGGAAAAACGATGTTGCACCATTCTCCTTATATTTGTTACAACAAACCTCCTAAGAAAGGGAAAAAATTCACTAATCAAAAGTAATTTTTTGATAATTAATGTTGGTAGATTTCAATTATGTTAATACACAAGTAAATGCCCATGTAGATTTTAAGGATGTCAAACTTTAGTAGGTATTCATCTTACTTTTTTAGGTTTCTTTACTTAATGGATGAAAATCTGGGGTTCATCTATCTTTGCTTGATTTTAAAACTAGGTTCTTACACTCTTAAAAGGATTGCAAAAAATATCTTGCCAGTCCAAATATTCCCATGTTGGTTTGTGGGATTTTAATCGAGTTCTTTGAATGTACATTTACTATTCGGATAAAAATCAGCATGTGTTAATTGTATATTTCTTTGCTAATATAACATATGTTCTTTGATAAATATGAAGTTGAACCAGTTGACAGCACTCCCCAAGCACTTCTTGCTATGGGAAAGGTGTTTCCCTACATCCAGATCTTGTGTTAGATAGTCTTGGAATCTTAAGTCATCGCAGAAAACTACCACATCAGCTGCCCATGGTAAGTTTATATTTTTCTGGTGCTTTCAGTGTTTCCCTACATTTGTCTTTTTTTAAAAAAATCTTTTTGGACACTTGAGTGTTCTTTCTTTTCTCTTTATTGTTCAATAAATGAGGGAAGAGGTTATTTCTATTTTTGAGCATGCCATCAATGTTTCAGATATTTCCTAGCTTTTTGTTTACTTGTTTGCTAATATTAAGTTAACAAGACATAATTTTATATTGTTGATGTTATAATGGTATTTTAATTATGACATTTGAAATCAATTGTCTGTCTGACTATTTAGATAGCTCTAAACTCATACATTTATTTGTTTTCTTCAAAATAAAGATCTGCAGAAAATATTCTTCATTCAGGAAAAATCTTTTCAGTAGGTAAGATATTGCCTATAATTTGTGCTCTTACCTGTAAATTTGGAATTGTCAGCAATCCTAATTATTTTCTATTATGATATTAAATGCAGCAGTTGGCAAGATCAAACCACCCTTAGTATGAAAAGCATCCCATAGGAAAGTTTCCCTTGACGGTATTTGTAGGCACTGATACTGTTAATACTCAAGGATTTATCGTAATGCTATTTTATGTGTACTTTTGTCGTTTTGAAAATTTTGAATCCATTATAAATTAAGATTAATTGAGATTCGCAGAATATTATGTTTTGTCCTTCCAAAGAAAGCTATATGGTGTCATTTATTCTTAAAAAGGTATTTGAGAGAGGAGTAATCCGTACTACTAAACAAAGTTGAATAACATTAATATAATTATGTATAGCCTTCTTTTTGCCTTTTTATTTCTGTAATTGATCAAAAATAAAATTTTAATTTATGATTCTCCGTATTCAAGATGTAAATGAGTTATTATGCAAGAATTGGATGAGATTATAAATATATGTTTATCGTGTTTTATCGTATAATGACATTAAGAAAAGGCATTACCATTTTAGTTCCTCTCTTTACCAACTTTATCATAATATTTTGTGGTCTCTAAACTATTCGAGGAGCTATAACGATAATTCAAATTATGAATAATAAAAATCCAGAATGATTTAGTTTTACTTTGAAATTTAATTCTTTTTTCCTTTTTACATTTGAGTAATGGCAATTTTTTATAATTAAAACAAGAATTATTTTAATGGTGTTTGGTGCTACCACGTTTAAATATATAATTAAAAATATATAATTAAATATTGATTCAAATTAAATTATTTAAAATTGTTTACTACTTAATTGTGATTTTTAACTTAAAAGTTTGGAGATAAAAGAATACATGTGAAAACTTAAAGTCAAACATAAATAAAACGAAAATAAGAGTCCATATTGTAATTATTTGTGATCATAAGTCTTTAATTTGTTCGCATTATCTCCAAAAAAAGGGATAGGCTTGAAGAAATACAAACAAACGAGATACACGAAATAGAGACATAACTCTTACGAGAAACTTGTTAGGGAAAAAAAACAAGGTTTTAGCAAAGTTAAAATTAACTAAGTCAAATTCCATATGTTGCTGTTGATAAATGTTACAAGTGATATAACAATCAAAGCCACATTTTAAAAAAAAAACCCAAATTTAGATGCCTCACAGGTGTGACATGTTAAGTCACTCCTGAATAGGTCTCAAATGTGTGACTTAACATGTCACACCTGTGACATATAACATCCTTCATCAATTTTCCAATTCTTTCCTTCATGCCTTTTGGTTGTTAACAACATTAACCTTTTAATCTTGAAAAAAAAATATCCAAAATTTCCAAGAAATACACTGCATCACATCAGAGAACATAATCTTCCTAAAGATACACCACCAATTTAAAGATGCAATGTTATAAATGAAATTTAATCGGTTGTTAGCAATTAAATCTAAAAATATTAATTTTGCTTTTAACTTATGATTCTTTCTGACACGTGCGTTCGTTATCGTTTATACTTTGTTTATCAGCAATTACCTTCACGAAATCTTCCACTATATTTATTTTGTGTGTTTGCCTTCATATTGTTTTACTTGTTCAAAATGAGCATCAAAGAAGCAGTATATGAGCTTAAAGATCTTCCCCAATTGATTAAAAAAAATGTGCTGCATTATCTAAGCAAACTCGTCTCTTGCGAAGTCAGGTAAGATCTTTGTCTTTTTGTGCTGTTTCATTTCTATTTCGTTTTTTTATGAACGAAGAAACAAGATTATATCAATAGTGAACAAAATAGGTACTGCCATTAACATTGTTTTCTGATCACAGAAATTTTTTTTATAACAACTCTTGTATTGAACGGTTCCTGAAAGCTAATGGTCACAACATTAAGTTGGCTGCAAAAAATTTGAAGGCTTGCCTTTCTTGGAAAGAAAGCATATTTATCGGTAATGTAACAATGCTTTTTATTCTAATATTATGAATGCAATCAAAATTTCTTATACTTATTGTGTTGCTTCTTAATCTTATGTTTTTTTAAAAATCAATCCTTTTTCTATTTCTTCCATTATAAATAAATGTTATATTTTTGAAAATAAAGAACGACAAATATTGCTTCACAATCTATCAAGTATTTTTTTACTTTATGTTCTTGATTTTTTCTTTGAAATGTAGAGAAATTGATAGTAGATGAATTTTTCACTGAACTAGTCGAAGGACTCACTTATATAGCAGGTTACAATGAAAGTTCTAGGCTTGTTTTGGTAATTTTTTAACTCTACCAATTACTTTTTATTCACTTTTTCATTCTTTAAAACTGATGGAAATTATCTAAAATATTGTTTACATATATCTGTTCTAAATTTCATTTTTGACATTTCTTATGTCTAAACTTGTTTTAAAGCTTTATTCTTCCTTTATTTTGCTGTTGTTTGAAGATTTTTTTTTGCCTTAAACAAGATTACCAGAAGTTCAGTTCATGAAAACTATAAGTTACCATATATAATTTTTCATTGTACGTGTATTTCAATTTTTATCCTCCTTAATTGATTATTAATCATATTAAAATTTTATCTTTTGTTTCGATTTTTGTAGATTCATACGGTTCATTGCGTTTACTTTGGAAGTTGCCGTATCAACCATACAAAAAACCTGTGAACAATTTATACTTCTTTTTTATGCAAGTATGTTGATTTTTTTCCAAAACTCTATTGATAACCTATAAAAGTATTCTTTACGCCTTACCCGTCATGGTCCCATCTGTGACTTATTTAGTCACAACCTTGAATTTTATTATATATATTTCTGTAACTATAATTTTTGTTACTTGTTCATCACCCATTATTATCGAAGCTCCCTACACTTACCATCTACTAAGCACGTCGATGACGACCACACTTTTTCATCACCCATTATTGTTGTCCAAGCTTTGTGACTTATATTAATTATTAATTATTAACCATGCATTATTAATTATTAATTATTATTACTATATTATTAAGTACTATATGTTAATATTAAGTATATATCATAGTTATGATCGTGCATTATTAATCGTTTATTATTATTAAGTATTATGTACTAATATTAAGTATATATATAGCTCTTCACAATTCTGACTAATAAGTAACAACCGTGAATTGCATATTAATTATAATTATTATATTATTAAGTACTCTATACTAATATTAAGTATATATATTAGTGGCAATCCTACATTACTAATTGCTAATTATTATTAAGCATTATATACTAATGTTGAGTATATATATATATCTCTTTATGATTGGGACTAAATTATTTAAATTAATTATGTCAGTTAATTGTTATTTATTATTAGTTATTAGTTAATTCTTAATTATGTTCTCATTAACTATCTAAAGTTTATTAATCCTTTCATATTATTATTTATTAAGTATATATATATACTAAGCAGGACGAATACGCATTGCTTTTGATATTATTATTCAATTATTATTTTATTTTTAATTAATGTTGTTGTGTCTTTTCTGCATTGTGAATTGATAGTTTTCTACTAAAAACCATTTAATTAGATTTAGATCACTTACTTTATTTAACTTTGTCATATGTTCTCTTATAGTTTGTTCTTTTTATTTTGTCAGGCTTTTTCAGGTCTGCTTTAACTTTCATAAATGTACTTTTATCAATATTAAAAATTGTTGCCGACTATTACCCGCGTCCAGACTTTACAGAGCTTTTGTAATTGACCCACCATCTTTGTTTTCTTATCTATGGAAGACAATACTGTTATTTATATGCCTCCTATTTATATGCCTAATTCTTGTTTATTTTAGATCACTTTTAACATCTTTACGAAAAAGACTCATTTTTAACATCAGCCTATTACTATTGGCCTAGTTATGTTATACTTTTTACCTTCTTCTTCTTATTTTTCTAGCGCACCGTCTCTTATTTACCTACCTCTATGCGACTACGCTTACTACTTAACGCTTCTGCTATGTCGTCATTAACAAGAACATAATGATCACCTTGTCGCCTAACAATCTTCATAGACACTAACAACTGCAAGTCTAAACTAGAGTTCCTTGAAACTAATTGTATAACTGTTCTCTCAGTTAGTAAACCAAGATGCTCTGCAATTTGGATGACCAATGCTCCAATTACTATTTTGTCAACTCTAGTTTTAGCCACATCCATTAGATGTATACTTAACCACATACCAGCGTTAAAATGTTTAGCATTCACCATACACCATAACACAAACAATTATGCTTTAGAGACTACACCTTGGCTATCTCCTCTACTAAATATCGTAAAAGTTAAAAACCTATGAAAATAACGACGTTAGGGTTCACTAAAGCAGACGATTTAGACCTACTTGGAAAAAAAACGTTTCTTGACTTAGTAATTTCATTCCAAAATTTTATAGGCCTAAATTCATCATGGTAGCCATATAAATCACTATGTAAAAAATCCAAATATACTATTCAGTACATCTAAAGTAATAACAAGCGGCATATTCATCAATCTAAATGTCATATTAATCACGTTGCCATCTTCGTTCAAGATCAATTGTTAAGTAGTCAAAAATTCTAAAGTTAATTCTATTGGGATAATAAATCTTACATAAAAAATAAACATCTAACAATGACATATAAGGTTGAGAGTGAGCAATCTTTCGTACGGGTTAAGTCTTTCGGATCGATCTCATTCTCAACTCAACTTAAATTTCAAGATGTTATCAGAGCTTCTGTGACCAAGTGGTTGTGAGTTCAAATCTTACCACCCACCTATTATTTAGCACAAGGTAGAGTGAGCTTGTACAAGTTTTAAGCCCAAAGGGCTTTCACTTGAGGGGTGTGTTAGTGAATATATAAAACCAATTAAGTCGGTCTTATACAATAGCTTAATCGTATGATTTTTTTTAAATTTAGCAAATTTGTACCATCCTATGTTGTGCAACAATTCATTCACTCAATCTGCTATTCCTAATTCAATAATAGCTCAATGATTAATAAATCTGTTTGATATAATCAGATGATCTTTTAAAGTTGCATATCTTAATTGGCTCTCACAATTGTCAAATTGAAGACAAGGATTACCTAAAATAGGCATATCATCCGATTAAGAAGATGAAGATGTCGATAATCTCAGACAAGGCATAACCTGAGTAGCAATCAAGAATGAAAATAATTTGGTAAATATTAGACCAAACGAAACAATTTATTACTTGATTAGGTTTGGAGCAGTTAAAAAAAATTGGCAAACATGAAATCCTACGGTACTATTGTTAGTGGACATTTTGTATTAATTTTTGATACATAATTTACTAAACTCTTGTCTATTTAATATTTAAATCACACTAATTAAAAAGTTGTTTGTTTTAATTTTAGGCACATATTGAATTTGGAAGATGGCGTTTATTGCAAGAGTTTTTGACAATGACCAGAAAAGTGGACTACAAGTTAAATTGTCACACATCAGTTATAGTCAAAAGGAGGTAATTTGCATCAATTTTGGTGGCTTAGGCGTGACTATGTGGAAAGAATAGAAGAAAATCAAAGAGAAAAAAGAGGCTGGCGGAGTTAGAGAGGACAGCGAAAAAGACACAGAAAGAATAAGGAGCGCGAGAGTAAAGTGAAGGTTGGAGGCATTGAAAATAGAATAAAACAACAACGTGAAGGCTGGGAAAAGAAAGAGATAGCTGGCGGCGTTGGAAGCAAGTGGCATGATTATAGGCGTGAACTACAAAGCAGCAGGTGGAGAGCGTGAAGAAGGAGAGGCATAACACTAAAACGCTCCTCTCAATTTATTACCACGCAGCTGCTTCCACAAGGATTTTTTTTTTTCATCATTCAACGAACGAACCAAGTTCTCTCCATAAGCACAGCCTCAACCGACACTCATACCAGGCCACTCACATCGCAAACCATCCATACCAAAACCTTCTATATACTCCACTAAAGTAGCCTCCATACTTCACTCACAAAAAAGCTCTCCCAACGCTGCTTCCGTAAAAGACGCATACACCACCAGCCAAAGGCTTCCACGTGAGAGACCACCCATCAAACATACATAAGCTGAACAACAACGTAGCCAATCCAGAAGCTGGAAAGTTAAGGGAGATTACGTAAGTAGCTGGTGAAAATAAAAAAGGAAGATATGTATGCTGGTGGCTTGAAGATGTGACGGCTGGGAAGAAATAGAGAAACACGTTAGAAGCTAGGAGATCAACGTGGAGGTTGGTGGAAAGGAGACGCAAGGCAGCAATTCATGCAAGCTTGGAGCATTGGCTAAAACATTTTTTTTAATCCTAGCAACCACAATTATCTTTGAGATTTACTTTATTTTTAGTCCTTATTTATTTTAATTGCGTGGATTCAATCAATGCAACCACATATTATTGCCATAATTTATATTACATTGATGAATATGTGTGAGTAAGTTTTTCTTTTCGGTTAAGGTTAGATTGATATTGAATTAGGATAATTTTGTGGTATTAATTTTTGTTTGATTGAATACATATTTAATCCTAATTTAGCTTGATCATCTAGATTAAGACTTTAGATGATTGAATGTTACAACCAATAGGATTTAATTTGTCGGAAAATTAATCGAGCGACATACTTGAGACTAAAGTATAGACCAACCTTAGGATCTTGTGTGAGGATACCTAAGATTAACGAACTTAATTTTAGGCTTCTTGTATTTAACGCCTTTTATTCTGAATTATCTATGAACCAAGTAGGTGACTCGGATTTAGAAGAGAAAGGAACACTTATGAACATTGAGTTTGACTTGCTTAAGTGAAGTATTTCCTAAATCAATCCACTGTTACAATTTTATTTTTAGTGTCCAATCCAATTGAAATCTAATACCTTAACCGTTTTTTGTCATTAGATTAAATATAGTTGTTTTAATTCATACCTTGCATTTTTCAAATTTCCTTGATTTGCTTACTTTAATTTAATTTATTTTCAAATCAATCAATTCTTGATCGTTCGAGTAATTTTTCATCGCTTAATTTAATTGTTTTACGTGTTGGATTTTCCCTTGGGTACGATATCCGGTTCTTACCGATTTATATTACTTATCGACAGAGTGCACTTGCCTCTAATTGGTCTAAATAGAATTTAATTTATATCGTTTTATTTAGACCGCAACAAATATGAGTTCAAAATAGTCATACAAAGAACGAACATTGGGATTGTTTTCTAACAAATACATGGCAAAATTATGGTGGTATAGAGAAAATCACACTTTGAGAAATCCATTTATTTAAAATTATTTATTTTAAGAATATACACAAGTTCTATATACTTTTGAACTTTCTGATAGACCATATTTAAGTATCAACAAAAGTTAGCCCCACCCACACGACAACGTATAGGCAATCACCCATCCGAGGCCTAGAGAATGGAGTAATACTTTACATGCTCTTAAAAAATCTAACCCAAGATGGATGAAGCAACATTTTTTAAACTTAACTAATTATAAAAGATAAATTCAAATTTATAATTTAAATTTCAATTTGGGCTTAATATAAAGGCTTTAATAAATAATTATAAAGTAAAGGATTAAAACGAAGAAAATTAAAGGAAAAAAAACGCCCCCTCATAAACCCGGATTATACCTTATCTAATTGAACATGTTATGCTAACATCACATCAGCAATTAACTTTGTCTCTGTACAAATGCGACAAACAAACTATAAAATGAAAAAAAATATAGTTTTAAGGAAAGTTGGCAGGTATCTCACCGACAGCTAATGGGAAACGACATGTTGGAGCAGATGTTGGGGAAACTGAGGCCACGAAAGAAGGCGGTGGCAGACGAGAGAAAGTCGCAGGAATCACCGGAGAACAAATTTGAGGTCGAAGAAGAAGAGGCTGCAACAGGCGTGATATTTGCTTATGCGGCTCAATGGGATTAGGTTAGGTTTAGGGATTTCAACGGGTGTGACTTATTGACTTTTTTTCTTATTTTAATTAACTATTTTAATTAATTGATTTTAAATATTCTTTCAATCACGATCACAGTTACAGTCACACCCGTTACTCGCGGTCAGCTTTAAGTCACTATGATATTTTTTTTAGTTTTTACTCAAATATTATAATAAATTTATTTACTATGCATATTTTATTTATTTATAGCAAATACATTATACTATACGTTTCTAAATTTTATTTAATTTGTTCATTCCTAATTTTTACGAAATAATTTTATTAATTCATTAAAAATATTCTAACTTTTATATTTTAACTTATTTTCTCCTGAATAATTTTATCCACATTCATAAATTTTAACCTTTTTTATTCCTTTCTTACTCTACATTTCCGAATTTTGTTATTTTTTAATTTTTAATTTCAACTTGCTTAATTTATTAATCCATTCTAAATGTTTGAACTTTTATACTTTTACATCTTTGACAAAATTTTATCTGCAATCACCCAATTCTATTTTTCCCACAAAATTTTAAATTACATAATATTCATTTATACATTAACTCTAGATAATATAACATAATTATAAACACTCCTTAATTTTAAATTAAGTGGGCATTATATTTATTTGGATTATCACTGTGTATTTCTACAGTGTCCATCTGCTAGTTCTCTAAAACAAAGACATAAAACACAAATATTAGTTGTAACTATAAAAGGAGGAATAAAATGAAATTAATGATTCTAATACCAAAGTTTCTAAATTGTGTATAAAACTATAATTTTAGTCACATGTTTTCTGTAACATCCCGTTTCCAGATAACGGGCTGAATTATGAAAATGGGTACATGAGAGATTAACCGGAGAAATTAGGAAAACACATCTCAAGCTCATGCATTTGTGAAAATGTGATTTTTGCACATGAAAAATGCCTGTAC
>JAOQMS010042352.1:0-13960 GCA_027563885.1 Erythroxylum longipes
TTAATAATAAATATTTTCATTACAAAACTGTAACTGAAGAAGATAAAGTTACATGTAAATACACTTGCTTTCCAGGGTACTATATTTACATAACTCCAACAGTATTGTAATTGCAAAAGCATCAACTCTTGTCCTTTTACATTGGATGGTATTAAGGGTGTCTTAAATGGTCCCAGAGGGCCTTCTATCCATGCCATGATATCACATCCTAAAGAAACTCATAAGTGAGCACTTAAAAAATAAAATTTAGCACCACGTGCATATAAGTGTAGAGAATATTGTGATAGATATGAAACAAAAATAACGTACCAATAAAAGATGTATTAGCCTAAACTATAATATTCCCATGTTTATGTTTACATTACCAATTCATGATGTAATTGTCACTCATATCCCACAAAAAAAATTCAACTTCATATAATATACTAAAGCAACTAAAATCATTCATACTAAGCATCTTCAACCAAAAAAATCATATGTAGTTCATAATTCATTTAAGTTATTTTCCTAACATGCTAAAGATTATGTATAATGGATATTCAAAAAACTATATAACAAACATAACTCATAACTCTAAGTATTACAATATACATTGAAATAGTGAAATTAAAAATATAGTAGGAAAAGTATTTGGCTGATGCTAAAAATATGGTGAATATGGTGTCAAAATAATGTTAGGCTACACGAAATATAGGCCTAGGAGGATTGGGAATCTATCTAAAACCAAAGAGAGTGAATTTTCAAAGAGCACAAGTAAATGATGTAGTGAAAAGTGAGGAAATATGGTTTGGACACACCTTTCATATATGGCACCTACACAGTAATATATATGGGGAATGTTTCATATAAAGATAGAGACAAGTTGAAGTACACAGGGGCATATACAAAGAGTAGGAGCAACATGGGAATTCCCTAATTAGGTGTTGATAGAACATGAGTGTTACATAGTGTAGACATAAGACCATGTTGGTTGAATACGGGTTTGACATAGGAACATGTAGGTCCTTTAATGTAATATGGTCCATTCTATTTCTTTTTAACATTTGAACATACTGTTAATATGGTGTCAGTGTTCTACTTACCTAGGGGCATGTTTTTGGAATATGAGAGTATGGCCTACAATGTAGGGGTTATGTTTGAAATTGGTACATTTTGCTTTTTTTTAACTTTTCTCGTAGCTGAGCATATGTATGTCACAGAGAGGAACATGATATTGTGTCCATGAGTACGACCTCTACAAGAGTTCGACTATTAATAGTTTTTAGGAGTGGCACATTCTGTTTCTCCAGTTAGGTTAATATGGGGCTAAACACGATGACATGTTGGCCTAAAAACCTAAAAAAACATAAATGCACTAACTCCAAAAACTAGTTATAAATCAAATCAAGATTCAATAGAAAATGACATAACACTATGTCCAAAATATAAAAAGTTAATAAAGATGTGGTTACTTGCTAACAAGTGCTCAATTTAGGTCATAATCTTGACCCTTTTTCTTACTTAAATGCTCATCTGTATACTGTGTTGAATTTTGCCTGTTACTTTTCTTTTCTTCTTCTTGATAATTTCACTTTCAATAGGGCATTCCACATGATTCCCATGGATGGCATCAATCTTTTCCTTTAAAATTTTATACAAAATGCTTGCGCTTATAGAGTTTAATGTAACTTCCTCTTATTCAATATAAGATGTTTCAATATTAATGGCATCTAAGTAAAAGCAATCACTTGCTTACCTTGTGATATGAAACAAAACAAGCTTCTTCAAGATTTACTTACACCATCCATTAAACCACTTAGAATAACTAGAAAACAACTTCAAATCCCACCAAAATAGTTTGACCAATAACACAAAACACTCTTAACGATATTAACTTGGTCTTCTTATATACATAACATCTTATTCTTACATTCCAATCAGATTTATTTATCAATTGATCTCAGTGAGGCAAGGACAACTCAAGAACACTCCAAACCTAATTTCAAACAAATCAATCACAAGATAAATTAAACTTAATAGAATAAAAGGACAACAATTAATCTAAGCCTAAAAGAGATAGCACCAGCTTGAATTATCCATTACAAGTTAGGCTAAACTTAGATAAAGGAAAGAACAAAAGAAGAACTCAATCTTCTTGGTTTTTCTTTTCATCAAATTCACGTGTATTCTTTTACAAAATGAGAGAATGGCCTTTATATAGGCTAAACATGAATGGGTAACAAAACTAACACGAGAAATGTCAAAAGTTACAACTAAATATAAGCCAAAATTCATCCACCATTTAATAATAACAAAAGCCATACCCACTTAATGCTTTTGGAAAAATTTCCTTAATACCCATTTAATGCTTTAGGACAAATTCCCTTAATACCCATCAACCTGCATGATCTTCTCTCATTTGGATAAAATGAAAACCAAAATATGGGCTTGATAAAATTGAGCCTTTCTATGCTAGTTGCTTATGGGCTGGGCAGTCAAAAATGGTCTTGGACACTTCTTAGACCTTGAGTACTCCATTGACATTATTGTAGACTTTAATTAAAACTTGGGCCAAATTTTTTTCACTAACTTGGGCTGATTTCATGACATCCTACCCCTGTTTGAGGAGGATTTATCCTCAAATCAACAAGCACACCATCTTCCAAACATGGAGATAAATCTCCAACATTGAAAGTGGTCGAGACATTGTCAAATTTGGATGGCAAGTCAATATTGTATGCATTGTCTCCAATCTTCTCAAGAACTTTAAACAGGCCATAAGCTCTAAGTTCCAATTTGCTTTTTCTTTTAGAGGGAAAACTTTCTTTTCTCAAATGTACCCATACTAGATCACCAAGGTGGAAATGGGTGGGTTTTTTATGCTTATTAGCTCTGCTTTTATAATCTTTATTAGCCTTGGCTATTTGGCCTCTAACGGACTCAAGCAACTTCTTCATGGCTTTAGCCTTCTCTTTAACATCAAGATTCACTTGTACATCAAGAGAAAAAACACTAAATTCAAAGGGAGAGATATGATTAATGCCATAAAGTACTTCAAATGGGGTATGGTCAGTTGTAACCCTAAGAGAATGGTTATAGGCAAACTTGGCATGGGCTAATTTGATGTCCGAATCTCTCAAACTTTTACTCAATAAGGTTCTTAGGATAGTCCCTAAAATTCTCTTGGTAACTTCAGTTTGTTCATCTATTTTGGGGGTGGTGGGATGTACTAAATAAAAGCTTAGTACCCCACAAAGATCTCCAAAAATGGCTAAGGAATTTAGAATCCATATCCGACACAATGGTTCAAGGAATACCATGCAATCTCATAATTTCTATGAAAAATAATTCAGCAATATGGGATACATCACGAGTCTTGTTTCATGCAATAAAATGTGCCATTTTTTAGAATCTATTCATAATAATTATAATAGAATCTTAACCTCTTTAAGTTCTCAGTAATGCAAAAATGAAGTCCATGCTTAAATCTTCCCATGGTTGAAATGGAATTGGCAATGGAGAATACATATTAGGTTTAAAACGGATTTTGGCTCCTTGACAAACACCACACCTAGCCACAATGGTTTGTATGTTCCCAAGCATCTTTGGCCAGTACAATTGCTCCTTAAGAATTTCCAAAGTCTTAGTTACCCCGAAATGACCAACAATTTCTCCTCCATGTACTTCCCGCAGAAGTAATTCTCTAAAACTCCTATTAGGCACACAAAGTTTGTTACCTTTAAACAAAAATCCATCATGTGACACATAATCTTCGAAACTACCTTTAGTGCATTTAACCATGATTGATTCCATCTCCTCATCAAACTTATAATGTTCCTTCAACATACTAAACCTAAGTATTTTAGCATCTAGAATGGTAAGAATTGAGTACCTTTTTAACAACGCATCAACCACCATATTAGTACTCCCTTGCTTGTACCTAGATACAAATGAAAAGGATTGAAGAAACTCAATCCCCTAGGCATGCCTTGAGTTTAGTTAATGTTGTCTATTGATAAACTTGAGAGTTTGATGATCCGAATGCAACACAAACTATTTTGGCCTTATGTAATTACTCCAAAGGTCTAAGGCTCTAAAAATGGCATAAAACTCCTTGTAATACGTACTATATCTCCTCCATGATTCATTGAGCTTCTCACTAAAGTAAGCTAATGACCTCTTATCTTGAGTAAGTACTGCCCCAATCCAACCCCACTTGTGTCACACTCGAATTTGAAAATTTTTATGAAATCGGATAAGGATAGAATGAGTGCTTTGTAAAGCTTTTTCTTAATTGTCTCAAAGGCTTCATTTGCTACTTTAGTCTACTCAAAACTACCCTTCTTCATGCATTCAGCCATGGGAGCCATAAGTGTGCTAAAATTTGGCATAAATCTTGTATAAAATGATGCCAAACTATGAAAACTCCTAGCATCAGTAATGGATTGACGTTCTAGCCAACTTCGAATTGCATCCACTTTAGATTGGTCAGCCATAATACCATCTCCCATCATGATTCCCAAAAAACACTACGCGTTTTATAAAAACCTCACACTTGTCCGTCTTAGCATAGAACCTTTGCTTCCTCAATATTTCAATCACTTGTCTAAGATGGCTCATATGGTCACTCTCACAATTACTATACATAAGTATATCATCAAAATATCCACTACAAATCTACCTAAGAAAGGTTTCAATACCTCACTCATCAATCGCATGAAGGTGCTTGGTGCAAACGGCATAACCATCTATTCATAAATTCTTCTGATGGGAGACCCAATAGGAACTTGTCCTAGAGAGAGGTTAGAAGAATGTTGGTCAATGGAAAGAACCCTAAGAAAACTTGTCTCTTAGAACCCTAGTGAGAATGTTGGTCAATGAAAAGAACCCTAAGAGAACTTGTCTCTTAGAACTCTAACCTTGGGATGCCACAAAGGAAGACCACTCCTTCGATAAGTCAAGTATTCTAAAAGAATACAAAGAAAACAATAATGCTCTAATAATACTCAATAGTATTTCTAAATGAAAATCCCCTTCCAAAGTACATAAAGGGTGCCTATTTATAAGAAAACTTCCGAACTCAATGTCCTAAAGAAGAAACTAACAAAAAAGGAAACAAATCAATCCCTAAAAGGAAAAAAATAAAATTAGAAAGGTGTTGACTAAATGACCTTCTTTGAAGGAAAACAAAATGGAAACTAATTTAAACATGATTTGAACATACTGGACCTTATAGATCACGTCCTTCTCCTTATTTTTAAATGGCACATGGTATTTTAAGTGAGTTCTCCCAATTGGACTCCATGTGGGCCTTTGGACACTTCATGTTGGGCTTCAAGGAGTAAGACAATGCCTCTTGGACCTTTATGAGATGAATTCTAACTCAACAACATGCGTTCTATTTCTTAAAGGTCTTTGATCAAACAATTCAATGCTTACTTCATTGCTTTGGCCCTAGCTCTTGTCATTGGGCCTCTAACATCTTGTAATGGATCTTTAAGAACATTAGACTTGAATGTTGCGCCTTTGACATAGGAATTTCGTTCAGCCCCTTGACTTACACAGACTTCAAATATGATCCAATTTTAGCTCCTAAGCCTCCTTTTGCAAGCTCATGTCTATGCAAGTTATATCCTAGGCTTCCTTGAGGCGGATCACACCATGTGTATTTCTCTTCTTATCTTTCACATGCCCATGGTTATCCATCATTCCCTCCCTCCTCGAAAGGATTCGTCCTCAAATCTACAACATCAAAGAGGGATAAATCAGATACATTGAATGTAGCACTAACATTACCATAGGAGCTAGGCAAATCAATTTTATAAGCATTATCATTAATCCTTTCTAAAACTTGAAAGAGGCCATCTCCTCTTAGTTGTAGCTTAGGTTTCCTTTGTTAGGGAAACCTTTCCTTTCTCAAGTGCATCCAAACCCAATCACCGGGTTCAAATATAACACACCTTCGACTTTTATTGGCTTGCTTTGCATATTATTCATTTCTCCTCTCAATGTTGACTCTAAATTTAGCATGCAACTCTTGCACAAATTTTTTATTTTTCATACCGTCAAGGTTAGTGAACTCATTAGAAGGCAACAGAAGAATTTCCAAAGGAAGGATTAAACCCATAAACAATCGCAAAAGGAGAAAATTAAGTAGAAGAAGGAACAACACTATTATAAGCAAACTCAATGTGTGGGAGACACTTTTCCCAATTCTTCAAGTTCTTTTGGATGATTGCACACAACAATGTAGTCAAAGTTCTATTTACCATTTCAGTTTGACCATCTGTTTGAGGATATGCAATAGTAGAAAACAAGAATTTAGTGCCAAATTTATTCCATAGAGTTCTCCGAAAGTGACTAAGAAATTTCGCATCTCTATCACTCCTAGTAGTCTTTGGCAACCCATACAATCTTACAACCTCTTTAAAGAACAAGTTAGCAACATAAATAACATCATTGGTTTTACAACAAGCAATAAAGTGAGCCATCTTGCTAAATCGATCAACCACCACAAAGATGTTATCCTTTCCACTAGATGATCTATACAATCTAAGCACAAAGTCCATAGATATATCAACCCAAGGATGAGAGGGGACGGGTAAGGAAGAATATAAACCATGTGATTGAACCTTAGATTTTGCATGCCTACAAGTAATACATTTAACACAAACAGAAACAACATCTTTTCTCATGTTAGGCCAATAAAAATGTTTATGCAAAAGAGCTAAATTCAGGCATAGAGCAAGATGGAATGCAAAGTTTATCTTTTTTGAATTGAAATCCATCAAATCTACAGAAATTATCAATACCATGTTTTTCACAAGATTTCCAAATTTCTACAAAGTCACAATCAGATTCATACATGCCTTTTAACATCTCAAAACCAAGTAATCTAGCATGCATAGAGGTAAGAAGAGAGTATCTCTTGAAATTTCAAACTTTCATGATAAAACTGAATGATAAATTCTTTTGGCCACAAGTAATGTTGCCAAGTCTCTAAAGACCTTTTCAAAGCATACAACTCTTTATCATAAGTGGAGTAATTTAAAGCAGCACCACTTAGTTTTTCACTAAAATAAGCAATGGGTTTCGAATTTTGCATTAAAAAATCACCAATGCCTATTCCAGAAGCATCACTTTCAACCTAAAAAACTTTAGAAAAATTAGGAAGAATAAGAAGAGGAACATTGGTCAATTTTTCTTTTAAGGGGTTAAAAGCAACCTCTTGTGAATCACCCAATTAAAAATCACATTCTTTTTTACCAATTCATTCAAAGGGGCAGCAATAGTAGAGAAGTCCTTCATAAATCTTCGATAGAAGCTTGCCAAGCCCTAAAAGCTTCGAAGTTCATTTACATTCTTGGGAGTTGGTTGTTCTCTAATTTCTTCACTTTCTCTTCATCAACTTGAAGTCCTTTAGCACCTACAATAAAACTAAGAAATACAGCAATATCTATGTAAAAGGAACATTTTTTTAAATTAGCATAAAGCTTATTTTCTCTTAAAAGTCCAAACACATTATGTAAGTGTTTCACATGATCATCTAAACTCATATAATACACTAGAATATCATCAAAATAGACAACCACATACTTTCCAATAAATTTACAACCATATGATTCAACAAACTCATAAATTACTAGGTGCATTAGTCAAGCCAAAAGGCATAATTAACCAGTCATACAACCCAAACTTAGTTTTGAAAGTAGTTTTCAACTCATCACCCTTTCTCATGTGAATTTGATGGTACCCACTTCTAAGATCAATTTTAGAAAATATATAAGCACCATGTAACTCTTCAAGCATATCATCTAAACGAGGGATAAGGTAACAATATTTCATCATCATTTTATTGATGGCTCTGCAGTTAATACATATTCTCCATTTGCCATCTTTCTTAGGAACAAGTATAACCGGTACAGTACATGGGCTCAAGCCTTCTCTCACAAAGCCCTTTTTCATAAGCTCTTCAACTTGTCTTCGGATCCCCTTGGTTTCTTCTGAATTGGCTCTATACACAAACCTATTTGAAATTGAAGCTCCTTGAAGGAAGTCTATATGGTGCTCAATGCCTCTCAAAGGGGGCAATCCATTAGGAATGTCCTCCAAAAATAAGTCGCTGAAGTCTTGCAATAAAGACAAAACACTAGACGACAAAAATGGATCAAGCTTATTAATAGTTAAGAAAAAAATCTTTATATAAAAGTATATAAGATTCTTCACATCTTAAAGCTCTCTTGATCTCACTTTTTCCAGCAAATAAAGTCACTCTCTTTTCTTCATTTTTGCCACTCGTTTTATTTTCACTCTCTTTTTCTTTCTTTTTGACCTCTCTCTCTTTCTTCTCAATTTACATTCTTTCTCAATCCTCACTTGATCTCATAAGCTTGAATCTGCCTAAGAGGTTTCAGCACAAAATTTTTACCATGGAAAGGAAAAGAATAGCAATTTTTGTGTCCATCATGCATAACTTTCCTATCAAATTGCCAAGGCCTACCAGGAAAAACATGTCCAGCATACATAAGTGCAACATCACATAAAATTTCATCATGATACTTTCCAACAAAAAATGCAATCATAACTTGTTTGGTGACTTTTACCTCACCACAATCATTTAGCCATTGCAATTTATATGGTCTAGGATGTTTCAAAATAGACAAATTAAACTTGTCAACAAGTAAAGTGCTAGCAACATTGTTACAATGATGCACTCATATTTTCTTATCTGTTTAGTACCTTAACACTTAGTTTTTTATTCTCATTTGGTATCTAAAATGTCTAACTTATCTTGTTTTGTGCTTTTCATGTACATTTGGACTTGAAATGAAGAATATGAGCTAAAAGAAGCCTATTTAGCACAAATGGAGTTCATATTTGGAACGAGGAGGACGAAAAGAGTAAGAATGGACAAAGTTACAAGAATCCTAATCTGACTAGGATTTGGTTTCCAAATTACACTAGAGATCCTACTTCATCTAGGATT
Source organism: Erythroxylum longipes (assembly GCA_027563885.1). Taxonomy (NCBI): domain Eukaryota; kingdom Viridiplantae; phylum Streptophyta; class Magnoliopsida; order Malpighiales; family Erythroxylaceae; genus Erythroxylum; species Erythroxylum longipes. Next base: position 8,966 of record JAOQMS010042352.1, read on the forward strand.
TCCTATTTTGGCAAATTGTGGCAAAATGATATTTCAGCAGCGACAATCATCGATGGACGAGTAATCCTAGTCTGACTTGGATTATGAATCCTACCTTTGACTAGGAATCCTAGTTCCACAAGGATTCTTTTTCGGCAGCGCAAATGGATATTTGTCAATGTAAACAGTTTCGTCAATGAAATTTCTAATACGGTAACAAGTTTCTAAGGTGTTTGGATTGTGATCCATGTGTGATGATGTGGTAAGCATTTATTGGACTAGATGTGCATGAGTGGACCCTCCATCCTACTTGGCATCCACCTAGGCATCTACACAAGCTTCTCCGCCACATGGAAGATGCATCTAGAAGCTTCCATACCAATTTGATCATATCTACTCCAAGAAGTCCGAATCCTTTATGGATTCATCTTCTTCTTATTCTCTAAGAAGTCCAAATCCTTTATGGATTCATCTTCCCCTTATTCTCCAAGAAGTCCAAATCCTTTATGGATTCCTCTTCTACTTATTCTCCAAGAAATCCAAATCCTTTATGGATTCCTCCAAATCCTTTATAGATTCCTCCTCCTTAGTTAGTATTCTACAAGGACTAGAATTCCTCTCTCATGACCAATATAAATAGGACCTAGTAGCTCATTATAAAAAGACACGAATTTTTTTAATATTCCGATGTACTATTTGCTACTGTTCACGCGGCACTATTCACGTGAACAGTAGTTCTTTATTCTCTTCATCTTTTCTTCTTTACATAATAATTATTAGGGTTTTATTTTCAAGACATGCAAGGCTCATAATTTTGTTTCAATTGTAAAAGTAACTTTGAACTTCTTTTAATTCCATGAGAGTTTGAACTTTATAATCTTATGTTTTGTGAGTTGTTCATGTTTTATGTTCCTGCTCTTTAATGCCGAAGCATGTTTGATTAATTAAAGTCCAAAATTTGATTTATCTTGCATGATTTGAATGCTAAAATTGGTTGATTAAATGCGTGTCCTGTAATTAATTGATGGAGTAGCAATAACTTGTTAAGTTGCATGCTAGTTTTGATCTTAATAAGTTAGGAACTTAAACTTTAATCTTGTTCAATGCATGCTAGTTTTGCTTGATTGATTAAGATCCTTAAGCCATGATTATGCTTTTAATGCTTTTGCTTGTTTGTTAAATTGCATGCTAGTTTTAAATCTCTTTCTTGCAAAAAGGATTTGTTTGCTTGCTCTTTGAGGGACAAGTTAATTAGGTGGATCCATGAACACATGCATATAACATGTGATTAATCTATTGAATCTTGATGATTGGAATAAATTGAAGGTCTTAGTGAACACTTTTACAATTGGAAGTTTTAACCATTGAATTTCTCTTAATAATTGCTTTCTAATTTTTTACTTTTTTTCATTCGAATTTGACTTTATTAGCATTAGTTATTTAGTTCATTTAATTAGTTGTTTCAAGTTAATTTCACATACATATAAAAACCCCAAAAACCATAATTGTGAGTGTGTTTTCTCTTCTCACCCCCTTCTTGGCTTTTGTTTGCTTTGATTTTTAGTGTGTGCTTTGCATATTAGTTCTTTTTAGTTAATTGGTGTGTGTTTAGGTCTTCTTAATAGTAGTCTTAAGTGTGTGCTTATTTAATTATTAGTTTAGTGTCTAATTTCGCACCCGTGCCTTTTCTTTCTTGAATTTAGTTGATTTTTGCATTTTAATTGAGAGTTGAATAATCACATTGCTTGCTTAATGTGAGTTAATTGCATATTTTATAGTTCAATGTGTTGGATTTTAGGGTGTAATTTGAGGCATAACGACACCTTACCAAAATTTGGCACCACTTCTGGAGAACTTAATTTATACTTACTCCTTTTGAAGTTTATTTTTGTGTTTATTTATCTCTCCTTTGTAGGTTGCATGTCCAAACCGTTTGAACAATAACTTACTGAAGAAGAAATCAAGCAATTTTACATCAACCTATTTGTCCAATTAAACCAATCACCCATACACTCACCGCTTTTTGATCCTTTTTCACACACCCTAGACAAAAAGAGTTGCTCATTCAACCCTCTTTTTCGTCCAGAGCTTGAAGTAGGAGAATCATCATCATCCACATCAAATTCATCTGGAATCAATCCTTTAGCAATGGCGGTCCAACCCAAACGTTCTTTAAAGGAGCTTGCCGCTCCTAACTTTGATAACCAACCCCTGTGTATTAATGTGGAAAATGATAACTTTAAGTTAAAATATGGTTTTATCCATCTATTGCCCTATTTTAATGGTCTTGCAGGTGAAGATCCTCATTCTTATCTTAAGGAGTTCCATATGGTTTGTAATGGAATGAAACCGCAAGGGGTGGAGGAACGCCAAGTAAAATTGAAAGCTTTTCCCTTCTCTTTGAAGGGGGCGGCTAAAGAATGGTTATTTTCTATTCCTCCAGTTCCATCACTCAGTAGAATGACTTGAAGAGGGTGTTTCTAGAGAAGTATTTCACAGCTTCCCGTGCTGCAAATATTAGGAAAGAAATATGTGGCATAAGAAAAACTCATGGTGAAACATTTTCTGAATATTGGGAAAGGTTTGAAAAACTTTGCATTAAGTGCCCTCACCATCAGATCCCAAACCAACAGCTCATCCAATACTTTTATGAGGGGCTTACACCCCAAGATAGAAGTATTATAGATGCGGCAAGTGGTGATGCTCTTGTTGACAAAACTCCAGAAGCTACTAAAAACTTGATATCTAACATGGCAGCAAATTCCAAGCAATTTGGCACCTGTGGTGATTTTCATGCTAAACGCGTGAATAAGGTAAGTAGTTCTTCCCTTGAAAATAAAGTTGATGAAATGACCTCTCTTGTGCGTGCTATGATGTTTGGTAATGTGCAGCAAGTAAAAGTTTGTGATATTTGCTCAATGAATGGTTATAGTACTGATATGTGTCCAACTATGCGAGATGACCTAGTTGAGTATGCCAATGCTTTAGGTGGAGGTTTTAATGCTAACCCACAACATAGGTATGATCCATATGCAAATACTTACAATTCTGGCTGGAGAGATCATCCAAATTTGTGTTATGGAAATCAACAACCACTCATGCACAATCGTGGCAATAGACTGAACCCACCACCTCTGGGTTTCCAACCGAATGCACAATTTCACCCAAAACCTGTCCCTCAAAATTCTACTCCTTCTTCTTCTGATACTTCTCTTGATGATTTGAAAGAACTAATGAAATCTATGGCTACTAACAATTATACTATGCAACAAAATTTCATGAATTTTCAGCAAAAAACTGAGGCTAGCATACATAATTTGGAGAAGCAAGTTGGTCAGATAGCTTCCACTGTTAGTAGACTTGATGCTTAGAGTTCAGGTAAGCTTCCTGCCCAAGCCTTGAATCTAAAGGAATCAGTCCATGCTATTCAAATTAGGAGTGCGAAGTCACTTGGAGAACAAAAGCTCAAGGAAATAGCAATGGAAGAGGAAGAGGAACTCGAAACCAATGCACTCACCACAAAACCAAAGGCAACCCGTTTGATCCATCTAAGTTCGAGAGCTCCAATGCTCCAAGAGAAACTTCTGATCCAATGAATTCCAATTTTAAACTAACTCCCCCATTCCCTTTAGGTTCTGCAAGGTCCAAAAAGGAAGAAAAGGAGAAGGAAATCTTGGCGTTGTTTAAAAAAGTGGAAATCAACATTCCTCTACTTGATGCTATCAAGCATGTCCCGAAATATGCCAAGTTTCTTAAAGAGATGTGCATAACCAAGCGAGCCCACAAGGTAAAAAATGGCGGTATTGTCGGCATGGGTGAGAACGTGAGTGCAATTCTTCAAAAGAAACTTCCTGTTAAACAAACAGACCCATGTGCATTTTCTATCCCCTGTGTGATAGGTAATGCTTGTTTTCAAAAGGCCATGTGTGACTTAGGAGCATCCATTAGTGTCATGCCTAAATCTGCTTTTGATACTTTTAATATTGGCTCTTTGAAAAATACAAGTGTTGTTATTCAACTTGATGATAGGTATTTTGTTTATCCTGTAGGTTTATTAGAGGATGTGTTAGTTAAAATTTGTAAATTGTTCTTTCCCTGTGATTTTTACATTCTTGACATTGGTGATGATCACATTCACACTCGTGCACCTATTTTGCTAGGTAGACCATTCTTGAAAACAGTCAAGACTGTGATTAATTGTAATGATTGTACATTGTCTATGCACATTGATGATCAAGTAGTAGTGTTTGATTTTAAGAATGCTATGAAATTTAATGATGATGTTCATGAGGTTAAATGTTTGGATGTAAAGGATATTTTGATTGAGAGGGTTTCGGCTTTTGCATATGTTGATGGTTTAAATGTTGTTTTAATTAATGCATTAATACCGTCAGTTATGAATGAATGTGATGATGATCATGCCGTGAGTTTGGATGAGAATGTGGTTAATGCAATTATGGCTTTGCAATATTTACAATAGGTGTCTCGATTTGGGAATGATTTTATTGACATACCTATTTCCCATAAGAAAGTCTTACCCTTTGTTTTGCAGGCTCCTGAGTTGGAATTGAAACCTTTGCCTAATCATTTGAAATAAGCTTTTCTTAGAGCTAATGATACACTTCCTGTGATTATTGCAAAGAATCTAGCAGCTGTGCAGGAGGAGAGACTTTTGAGAGTACTTAAGGATCACAATACAGCAATCGGATGGACTTTAGCTGACATTAAAGGAATTAGTCCAACTATGTGTATGAATCGCATACTATTAGAGGATGATTCCAATCCATCAAGTGAGATGCAAAAGAGACTTAATCCACCAACGATGGAGGTGGTAAAAGCTGAAATTATTAAGCTACTTGATGTAGGTGTCATATACCCTATTTCTGACAACAAATGGTAAGTCCTATCCATATGATTCCTAAGAAAACTAGCATTACAGTGGAAAAGAATAAGGCAAATGAGTTGGTCCCAGTGTGCATTCAGAGTGGGTGGCGTATGTGTGTTGACTATAGGAAG